>JARHVA010004815.1:0-307500 GCA_037957365.1 Torreya grandis
AATTAGAAGAAAAGTAAGAAATTTTGACTCAAACATGAGACTGAGGTAGGGTCTATTTAAATTATTGTTTTGGTTTTCAATATAGTACGAGCCATGAATCACTGTGAGCACAAAATCATTTTGGGTTTATGAAATTATATGTGTAAAGTTAAAAATATATATATGGTCAGCCCTATGGATGGGCATGACCCATCTAGAGGGTCGAGTCTATATACACAAACCCTTTTTTATTGGAATTGGCTATATGTATTCTTTAATTAAACCTAGTTTTATAACTAAGGTTTTTATGAGATTGTGATATATTTACAAATATGATTTTGACTAAGTATTAGTTTAATTATTTTAATAATTTGGGTTCTAACCCTAGACTAGGGTCAACCTTGGCATTTATTTTTAAATCTTGGAATACTTTTTCTTATGTTTAAATTTTAAAGCATGGAAATATGTACTATTAGCTTGTTTGCAAAACTTAGTAACGGTTTTGACTCTATAGTGGATTTTATTATTGTTTTTGATATAAACCCTTTACTAGGGTTGAGATGACCAAAAATAGTATGAATTAAAGTTTGTGTTGAGCCTTTTTAGATTTATTTGTTTTATAATTGAGAGGATGTAACATTGAGATTTCATTCATTTAAATTTTTGAGTTAAAATTAGTATATAAAGGGTCATTCAAACATGACCCCTGGGGATGGGTTCAACCCATCCATAGGTTCAAATTCAAAGGCCCCTTCGATAATTAAAACCCACATATGGGAATATTTGACATTAGGTTATTAAACACCTGTGAATATAAAGTTTGATTTTATTGTCTAGGTTGTGGTTTAGGTTGATTCAAAAAAAACATGGTTGAATAAATATATAATCCATTATTTAAATAATAAACATTGAGAACTTTATGTTTTGATTTAAAAATCTGAGACAATATCTTCTCATAGTTGGATTTTTAAATTAGCTAAAATATTGACTTGTGGTACTCAAGGAAAAAATGTATACAAGTTTATATGTAAAAATATGTTTGATTTATAATGCACGGTGTACAAAATTAATTTTCATAGAGAACTAAAACCATATAATATCCTCCATTTTTTTAAATAGATCTTTAAGTGAGATTATTATGTGTTTTGTTAGCTTGGTTATTAATTGTGGAGGCATGAACATTTGAACTTTTCAGTTAGATTATGGTTTGATTAAATAATGTTTCAAATTTCTGGGCATGAAATGTTTAAAATGGATCATTTCATATTATATTTTCATTCTTAAGTTGTGTATGGTTGATATATGAAAGGTTGAGATATGTATTTAGATATGTGGAATGATTAAATTTGAAAAAGAGTTGACTAAGTTATTATGAGCATCTAGTTTAATGTTAGATAATATTTAAAGAAAGGTTCTTTTATTATATTGAGTGAATTTACATGTGTAAATGAATAGGTATATGTGTATATAAGCTAATTACTGACTATATATAGTCAAGCTTCTAGCTATTAGTTAGATATGTGTAGTATGGGAGATTACATTTTTATTCTTAGAGATAATATTGAACCAAATAAAGAATAATGACTATGTAATTCATGTGTGTGTGTGTGTGTGTGTGTGTGTGTGTGTGTGTGTGTGTGTGTGTGTGTGTGTGTGTGTGTGTGTGTGTGTGTGTGTGTGTGTGTGTGTGTGTGTGTGTGTGTGTGTGTGTGTGTGTGTGTGTGTTTGTATGTACGTACGTATGTATGTATGTATGTATATGTGTGTGTGTGTGTACACAAATTTAAGCATTTAAATTTATTATAGGGCAAAACAACTATTTTTCATTAAATGATATACTAGGCATAACATGTATATAATATTAGATATTCAAATATGTTTATAATAAATATAATGGATGCATGAATATGTTATTTTACTTCATTTTGAAATTGGTATTTAAATATAGGGTTTCCTAGTATTTTAATATGCAGTGGCATTTTATATTAGAATCTATATGTTAAATCTATAGATTTTAAGTAGTACATATGGTTGTATATAAATATGATATTACTAACTAAGTAAATGAGTGAGATGGATTTCATTGGTTTACTTAGTATCACTATTAGTAATAATATGTAATATGAATGAGTTGTTAGTGTAAAATTGATTGATCCTAAAGATCTGAAATCTATATGAAACTTTAGTCGAAGTAATGCTTATGATTTGAACATTATTATTTCACCAGTTTGATTTAGTTTGCATGTTTAGCATGATATCATATTAGACTATATTTATTTATGGTATGTTGCATGTGATAATTATCTTACAACACATAGGTTTCTAGTTGACTTTCTCACTTTTTGCATTATCACTATCTACCCATCTATGAAGGGAGATCCATTCCCTTGTTGGGAGATTGCGTAGTGGATCATTGGTCTATGGTTGGTCTGAAAAAATCACTCAAGTGATACTCTCCCTCCCCTTATATCAATTAATCGATAGAGGCTTCACTCAGATTATTTTTGGATATAATTGAGTTTAGTACTAACTCATAAGTTATGTGGAACATTATATTATTATAAACTGAGTATTCATATATGTATTATTCTACAGTTATACTTTTTGATATAAATTGTAAAATAATAGTAGTTGGTTGTAACTTATTGTACTTAATGAAATACTTAATTAGTAGTGGCTAAAATATCAGCATGGATATTTATTACTCTTTATATGTTGTATTTATGAAATCAAATCAACATGCTTAAATCTAATCACTAGCTAAATCAATCAGTACCTAAACCTTATGGTTGAAATTACAGTTATTTTTAAAATGATGTATTTAGATAGATATCTTTATGATGTATTAATTTTTAATTAATTTTTTTACCTAACTCTAATTAACCCTGAGGAGTTATAACACTGTGGTATCAAAGTTGAGGTTCAAACACTTATAATTAATGAGTCCACTAATGTATTCTTATTCTTCTTTATTCAAAAATGAAAATGTCATGATGAAGAAAAACTAGTGAGGGTACATCAAATCCTAATAATGTTAATCCTCTAGTTGAACCAAATTAGTTTTCTGCTTAACAAGCTACAAAAGCTTGATCAGATTCTCATAGTCATGAATGAGACTAGGGACTGTATAACTTCCCTTGAACAGGAAGTTCATGGCTATGTTGAGGAGAACAATTAGAATGATCTTGAATAACATCCTTATAAATAATAAGTTCCTCAGGAGCCTAGGCAAGAGAAGTTACCTTAAGATCTAAGAGCACATGTTGTTTTTGAGCTTCATGGGATATGAAGAAGATTAATCCACCCAAGTTTTAAGGAACTATTATGGGAGATGGAAATGAAGCATGGCTAACTAAGATGGAAAAATATTTTGAAATTTTGAATTACTCTAAGGTTATAAAGGTAGTTTGGGGATCTTACCAATTGGCAGGTGACGCAATTATATGGTGAGAAAACAAGAAAATAGAGATGAACCTTGACTCTACCACCACCATGTGATAATAGTTCATGACCTTTTTCAGATCATGATGGTTTCCCCGACTCTATTTTTATTAGAAGTTGATAGATTTTTAGAATCTAAAATAGGGAGACCTTTTAGTGACTATGTACTGGGAGCAATTAATTAATCCAATAAAGTATGTTTTACAATATCAAGCAGATGAGAGGTTTCACATCAAGAAATTAATTATGGGATTAAAACACCAAATTAGGTGTGAAGTAAATGTACATGGGCCATATACTATGGATCAAGTCTTCAAAAAGGTAGTTAATTAGGAGCAAAATCTGAAGTCACTTTCTTAGATTAGAGAAAAATTCAAGAAAAAGTTTGGAGGTCCCAAAATGACTTTTTACAAGAAAAATTGGAAGAGTGGAAACTCTAAAAATGAGTTCAAGAGTCATAATACCAATTTTAGCATTAATTTAGGAAACAATAAACCAAGTAATGGTTTTAAAGGACATTTCAAAGGGAATCAATAATATTCAAGGAAATGACCACCTGAAAGATGCTTTATTTGTGGAGGTGATCATTACACTAGGGAATGCACTCAGGGTAAATTAGATGTTAATAACAAGGGTTCTTTTCTACCATAGGGATCTTTCCATCAGAGGATTCATGTAGGTGTTGAAAATCATCAAATTGAGTTTCAAGCTTCTCCTATTGACTTGGTAGGTATTTTTTTTGGTTAACCAATTTTAATTTTGATTAACAAATGAATTTTTTATTGCTCCTATTATACTTAACAAGTTATCTAGGAAAGTTTTTATGGAAAATGCATGGTCAATTAAATATGGGAATGAATCTAGCATTAAGATCAAAAAATATTTGGTTGAAGTTGAGATCAAACTACCATAATTCATTACATGAGTGGATCTATTTGTATCTCTTTTGGGGTTAGATGACGTGAGCCTAGGGGTAAATTGGTTAACTCAACATAAATCCAAGGTATATTGTCTATTTAAAAGGGTTAAATGTCTGGGTGATTTGGGTAATCAAACCCAAATTTAGGGAGCAAAGAGGGACCTTAAGTTGAATAAATCTTAGATGAAAGGGTGTCAATCATTTATTGTAAAAATAATTGAGATAGAGGAATCAAAATAACCTTCTATTGAAGATTATATTTTTCTCTAAGATTTTCAAGATGTTTTTCCTAAAGAATTATTGGGTTTACCTACTAAGAGAGAATTTGATTTCTAAATCAACATCATTCTAGGGTCTGAACTATAGTCTAAAATCCCCCTAGAAAATGATGACAATCAAGTTAGTGGAGTTGAAATCACAACTTTAAAATTTATTGTCTAAAGGGTTGATTTGACCAAGTGTGTCACCATGGGGTGGACCAATTGTGTTTATTAATAAGAAGGATGGGAAATCTTTGCCTGTGTGTTGATTAAAGGATGTTGAATAAGGTGACAACTAAAAATATGTATCCCTTACCATGTATGGATGATATTTTTGATCAAATTCATAAAGCATCAGTTTTATTGAAGATTGATCTTCAAGTAGGATAATGTCAATTAAGGATTTGTGAGGAAGACATTCCAAAAAATAGCCTTCAAAACTCAATAAGGGCATTATGAGTTCATATTTATTCCTTTTTGGATAATAAATGAGCCTACAACATTTATAAATCTCATAAAAATTATGTTTAAAGATTATCTAGTTCGATTTATATTAGTCTTTTTAGATTATATCCTTATCTATTCAGAATCTGAGGAGGAACATCTAGAGTATTTAAAGTTGGTTCTACAGCAGTTGTGAAAGTATAATATTTTTGGAAAGTTGTTGAAGTGTGCCTTCTTTTAAAAAAATATATAGTACCTTGGGCACATTATATCTATAGAAGGAATTTCCATGGATCCTTTAAAGATTAAAGCCATTATGGAATGGCAAGAACCTAAAAACATCCATGAAGTTGGGAGTTTTATGTGTTTGGTAGGATATTATAGGAAATTTATTCCAAAATTTTTAAGATTGTAAATCTTATTACTTATCTTTAGTAGAAAAATTATAATTTTGTGTGGTCATTTAAATGTGAGGAAACTTTTTTAAGAGTTGAAAAGAAGACTCGCCTCAGCACCACTATTGAGAGTTTCCAATCTAAATGATCAATTCTATGTAATAATTGATGTTTTAAGATATGGACTTAGAGGAGTTCTCATTCAAGAAGGTTTTATTATAGCTCCACATGATCTAGAATTAGCTATAATTATTCATGCCTTATGGGTTTAGAGGCATTATCTATTGGGAAAACCATTTGAGCTCAAGACTGATAACTTGGGACTCAACTATATATTCACCCAACTTAATCTAAATGCACATCAGAGATGATGGTTAAAGTTCTTATTAGATTATGATTCTGACATCAACTACATTAAAGGTAAGGAAAATAGGGTTACAAATGCCCTTAGTCATTGAAGGTATATAGCATTTTTGGCTACTATTAGGAGTTATTTTCAAGATCAAGTGGTGAAAATCTCTCTAAGAGATGAATTTTATGAGCAGGTAAAGTTAGCATTGGCTCATAATGTTTAAGATCTTAAACTTTAAGGATTCAAGTTTAAAGATGATGGTTTATTGAGGTATAAAGGATGGATTTATGTACTAGATAAAGAGAATCTGAGGAGTGTAGTAATCAGGGAACTACATAATGCTCCTTATTCAAGTCATCTAGGTATGACTAAGCTCTTAGTAGAGTTGAGACCTTTATATTTATGGAAATGAATCAAGAAATATGCAACGGACTTTATTTCTTGATGCCTATAATGTTAGCATATTAAGGCTAAGCGTGTGCATTCTGATGGCTTAGTATACCCACATTTTGTACTAGAATGAAAGTGGTAGGTCATTAGTATGGATTTTATTCAAGGGTTGTTGTATTGAAATTGGCATGACATGATTTTGGTGGTTGTTCATAAACTGACCAAGGTAACTCACTTCATTCCTCATAACACTTTTATGATGTAACTATGCTTGCAAAGATATTTTTAAGATAAGTGTATAGGATTCATAGATTTTTCAAAAATATTATTTTAGATAGGGATATAAAAATGAATTATAGATTTTGGATAACTCTCAATTTAGCTTTGGGTACTCAGTTGAACTTTATTACAATGCACCATCCATAAATAGATAGACAAACAAAGAGATTTAATCAGGTGTTATAATATCTTTTAAGGATGTATTGCATGGATCAATAGTATAAGTGGTAAGAAATACATTCCATTAGTCGAGTTTGCCTATAACAAATCATATCAATCAATGTTAAAAATGGCTCCATTTGAGGCATTGTATGGAAGAAGGTGTAGAACATGAATTAGCTGGGAAAAATTAGAAGACGTGGTAGTCTTTGGTTTGGATATGCTTCTTGAAATGGAAGAGTAGATTAGGATAATAAGGTAAATTTTGGATGAAGCCAATGATAAATAAAAGATTTATGTTAATATCAAAAGAATAGAAAGGTAGTTTTTAGTTGGAGACAAAGTATTTTTATGGTTAAAACCATAAAAAATCTCAATCAAATTTGGTAAATCAGCAAGTTATCTCCTAGATATGTGGGACCTTTTGAGGTCTTGGAAGTTGTCAATCTTATGGCATACATGCTTAATTTAGCACTCATGCATAATGTTTTCCATGTGTCTTATCTTAAAAAGTATGTTATTGATCTGTCTCATGTGTTGGATTGGAATGTTTTATAGGTTCTAGATTCTAGGGTGGTCATAGTATAACCAGTCATAATAATTGACACACATAAAACTTAGTTTACATAACAGATAAGTGTCATAGTTCAAGGTCTAATGGGACCAATATTATAAAGATATTTCTAATTAGGAATGTTATATAGAGTTTCATAAGTTGTTTCTTGATTTGTTTATTTAGTAATTTGTTTATATTATGTTTTATTTTCTACTAAACATTGTTTTATTTCAAAAAAATTGCTGAAATAAGTGTCATCGAGATGATGACCATATTTAAGGGGGTAGGATGTTACATCCTAATTTTCCTCTAGACTAATGATTTATGATTCTTTGTTTATTGTTTGGTTTACTTGATGTGTTAAGTAACTAGAATTATATTGATTATGGGCAGTGTTTATTTCTTATAATCATGATTGTTAATTGATTTGGTTATATTTTGTATGGTACATTTTAATTATGATTAAGTATTATATTTTATTATAGTGTGTATTATGTTCTTTCACATGATTTGGTCTAATCATTGTTCATTTGTATTGAGGTAGATGCAGGATGGATTCCACCATCCTGACTATGACTGAGGGAGGGTATTATTGGATAGGATGGTGTAGATGGAGACCTGTGAGGAGAGAGAGAATGAAAATGTGAAACCTATCACACACCACATAGATTATGAGTTTTTGATAATTGCTAGCTGAGTTATATTACTTACAGCATGCTTTTGGGTTACTAATGTATTTTTAGCATGTGGATATGATTGATTATTATGTGTTCTTATTGTTTAACTTGGTAGCATTTTTTTCATTTATGATCTTCTTATATGTCTACATTTATGTAACTTTTGGCTTGAAAAATTATAAAAAAAAATTTTGAGGTAAAATGGAATGTTTACTTAGTTTACTTTGAGTATATATAGTTATTTTAACTTGTGTTTCGTAAGTCCTTCATTGGTATTTCTATGACATATCTTATGATTATGTTTTCTTAATGAGGATTTCATTTTGTATGTTACTAATCAAATGAAAATTTAATTGTGTTATTAATAAGTTATATGTTTTGGTAGAAGGTCTCTAATTAAATTATAAGACATGCTGGAGTTGGAAAAATACATTGTTTTGATTGACAAGGTATCTATTTGTGTTATTGAAAAGGTTGTTTAACCTTAGGAAATAATAATGTTTTAAAGGGTTGAATATCTAACCAAGGCATAAGATATTAATCTTGGTATTATACTATGGTAAGTTCGATGGCATGGGTTGAAATCTTAATAAGTTACATTTTTTTGTTTATGGATAAAGGCTTTGGTGTAGGCATATGAACGTGCATGGTCAAAAAGATAAAACCATTGTTTGAGGCATGGTTTTTATACCAATTCAATGAAATTTGAATTATTACTTTCGCATGTTATATGATTACATTGTTAAGTCAATGTTAACATTTAGAATTATAATTTTTAAGTCATTATTCAATTTAGAATATTCAAGGGAATTAGAGCAAAAGGTTAATGGGTTATAGACTCTTCAAGCCATTTTTGAACACATGAATTGAGTTTAGTTGCATGTCATATCCTTTTTCTTAGGGTTTCAAATGGAAAATTCAACTAAGGAGATTTTATGGGGAAATCATGCTAGAAATTTTGGTGAACCAATTAGGAAGTGATGGAGATAAAATGGAGCTGGAAATGGTATAGAAGAGATGGTGGAATAGACAGAGGAAGATAGCTCTAAAAGAAATAAAATTAGAAGAAAAGAAGGAAATTTTGACTCAACTAGGAGATTGAGGTAGGTTCTATTTAAATTATTTGTTTGGTTTTCAATATAGTGCAAGTCATGAATCACTATGAGTACAAAATTATTTTGGGTTTATGAAATTTTATCTGGAAAGTTTTAATATATATATGTGTGTGTGTATGTGTGTGTGTGTGTGTGTGGTTGACCCTATGATGGGCATGACCCATCCAGAGGGCTGAGCATATATATACAAACCCTTTTTTGTTGGAATAAATTGTGTGTATTCTTTAAATGAAACTTAGTTTATAACTAGGGTTTTTGTGAGATTATGATATATTTGAAAATATGATTTTGATTGAGTATTATTTTAATTATTCTAATAATTTGGGTTCAAACCCTAGACTAGGGTCAAATTTGCTAGTTATTTTTAAATCTTTGAATACTTTCTCTTATGTTTGAATTTTAAAGCATGGAAATATGGATTGTTAGCTTATTTGCAAAACTCAAGGAGGGTTTTGACCCTACAGTGGATTTTATTAGTTTTTAAATATTTTTCAAAGGATGATTTTGACTATATATTTTATTATTATTTTTTGATATAAACCCTTTTCTAGGGTCAATATTACCATATAGAGTATGAATTGAAGTTTGTGTTGAGCCTTGTAGATTTTCTTGTTTTACAATTGAGAGGACGTAACATTAAGATTTTTTTTTATTTAAATTTATTGAGTTTAAATTAGTATATAAAGGTTCATTCAAGCATGACCCTGGGGATGGGTTTAACTCATCCATAGGGTCAAATTTGAAGGACCCTTTGAGACATAAAACCTACTTATGGGAATATTTGACATTGGGTTATTAAACAACTGTGAATATAAATTTTGATTTTATTGCTTGGGTTTTGGTCTAGGTTGATTTAGAAAAACATGGTTGAATAAAATATATAATTCATCAATTAAATAATAAACATTTAGAACATTATGTTTAGATTTATAAATTTGAGACAATATCCTCTTATAGTTAGGTTTTTAAATTAGTTGAAATGTTGACTTGTGGTACTCAAGAAAAAATTATATACAAACTTATATGTAAAAATATGTTTGATTTATAATGGGTTGTGTATGAAATTTATTTTCATAAAGGACCGAAACCATATAATATCCTCCATTTTTTTAATGAGAGATTTAAGTGAGAAAATTATGTGTTTTTTAAGCTTGGTTATTAATTGTGGAGGCATGACCATTTGAACTATTCAGTTAAATTATGGTTTGATTAAACAATGTTTCAAAAAAATTAGCATGGAATGTTTAAAATGGATCATTACATATTATAGTTCATTCTTCAGTTGTGGACTATGTATATATGAAAGGTTGAGCTATGTATTTAGATATGTGGAATGACTAAATTTGAAAAAGAGTTGATTAAGTTAATCTAAGCCTCTAGTTTGATGTTAGTTAATATTTAAGGAAAGGTGTTTTTATTATATTGAGTGAATTTATGTGTAAATTAATATGTATATGTGTATATAAGATAAGGATAGACTCTATATAGTTAGGCTTCTAGCTATCAGGCAAATCTATGTAGTATGGGAGATAACATTTTTATATCTTAAAGATAATAGTGTACCAAATAAAGAAAAATGAATACATAATTCATACACACACACACATGAATTTAAGCATTTAAATCTACTCTAGGGCAAAGCAATTATTTTTGGTTAAATGTTAAACTAAACATAACATGTATATAATATTGGATATTCAAATATGTTTATAATAAATCTGATGGATGCATGAATGTGTTATTTTACTTGATTTTGAAATTGATCTTTAAATATAGGGTTTCCTAGTATTTTAATATGCAGTGGCATTTTATATGAGAATATATATATATATACATACATATATATATATATATGTATGTATATAATCTATTGATTTTAAGTATTAAATATGGTTGTATATAAATATTATATTACTAACTTTAAGTAAATGAGTGAGATGAATTTCACTGGTTTACTTAGTGTCACTATTAGTCAAAATAAATGTAATCTAAATGAGTAGTGTATGTGAAATTGATTGATCCTAGAGATCTAAAAACTATATGTAAACTTTGGCCAAAACAATGTTTATGATTTGAACATTATCATTTCACCAATTTGATTTAGATTATGTGTTGAGCATGATATCATGTTAGAACATATTTCTTTATGTTATGATTCATCTGATAGTTATCTTACAGCACATGGGTTTCTAATTGGCTTTCTTGATTTTTTGCATTATTACTATCTACTCATCCATGAAGGTAGTTCCATTCCCTTGTTGGGATATTTTGTGTATGATCATGGGTCTATGGTTTGTGTGTAAAATCACTCAGATGATACTCTCCCTCCCCTTTTAGTAGTTAATTGATAGAGGCTTCACTCAGATTATTTTTGGATAAAAATGAGTTCTTAGTGACTTGTATGTTCTATGGAACATTATATTATTGTAAACTAATTATTCAAATATATATTATTATATAGTTTCACTTTATGATGTAAATTTTAAAATAATAGTAATTGGTTGTAACTTATTATACTTAATTAGTAGTGGCTAAATTATTAGCATGGATATTTATTACTCTTTATATGTTGTATTTATGGAATCAAATTAGCATGCTTAAGTCTGATCACTAGCTAAATGAATCAGTACCTAAATCTTATGGTTAAACTTATATTTATTTTAAAAATGATGCATTTAGTTATAGATATTTAATGATGTATTAATTTTTGATTAGATAGATATTTTTTTTAATTACTTGACTCTAGTTAACCCTAAGGGGTTCTAAATGTGTGTGTGTGAGGGGGGGGAGGGGAGGAGGGCAAGGGAGCAGGGGGCATCGAGGGTACAACACACTTCCTTTCACATTATTTGTGATTACGTACAAAAACTTCAAGGTGCTTACTAGTTGTGCCACCAAATTAGTTTAACCTTTGTAATCCCTAGTTTATGGATCCCATGGTCAATCATGACATGTTTGAGATTCTTGATTGCCTCAATGGTGTCCATATATTAATTTGATGTAGGATTATAGGAATGGAAATATTTATTATTGAATTTTTATTTATATGAGTGTGGTTTTGGTGGTTTTGGTCCTATTTGGCACCAAGTCTATTAAATGAGGACATGCCTCCCCTACCTTGGGATGCCTTCATGTTAAAATAATTTGGGATTATTAGAGAAAAAACTCACAATAAATATTTCTCAAAAATATTAAAACCTCATTGTTATTTCATTTGAGCTCATCAAACACCACCCATCACCTATCCCAAATTTTTTTAACTTTACATGAATAAACCGATCAATGTTAATGTGTCTATGACTCATTAGTGGTGGTTTGGTAGTTCTAGGCATATGAAAAAAAAAACATATAATTCTTATTCTTTATATTTTTAATTTTAATATCTTTTTATGAAAACTAATTTTAATAATAATATTCCATTGCCTCTCTTTGATGTAGCATTGCATCAAGTTGGGAAGTGACATTTCCCGATTCATTATAAATAGCCTCCATTGTATCAATATTTAAATTTCACACATTATTTTCTGAAGAGTCACACAAACTATTAGGTTGTCACTTTTAATTATATTTATGATATAATTTTCTTCGTAATTTTTTAAGTTAATTTTTTGGGGGTTTTCATCATGTTTATGTTGGGGGTCTTCTTCAAGCAATGACTCCATCAAATCAAGAATATAAAATTATAAAATTAGGCATTTATATTAGGTAGTTGAAGGATTTTACAAGAGATTTATAATTTTAATTTCAATTCCCCCTTGCCTTATGATTACTATAAAAAAAATAATGACCAAAAAAGGTATAATTATAAACCCTAGCATGCCCTAAGGAAGAAAAAACTTACATGGGACTATGATGTAAGTGTGTATGCTTAATGGATATGTTTGGAGAATAATTTGTGAGGCAAAGCATAGACACTCTTTTATTTATTCTCCTTAATGTATTCCAATTGTGATAAATGTAGAGATTTATATGAAAATGTGGGGTTGTATTATTTTAAACTTTTATGGGCTTTCAAAGTGTGTATGTCCTTTGTAATGCAAAGGGTGCATGCCAAAGGGTGTAATGACACAACTGAAATCTTGGTCTACTTTTTATTTTTAAAATGGTTTGTGATCATTTTAAAAGGGTTATTTTCCTTTATAAGCAGTGATTTTTTTCAAGATTGGCCCATTTTTAGTCCCCCAACTTTATGTGTCCACCATAGAAGTAGAAGTAGAATAGGCTAGAATAGTTTTTTTTTGCAAAATAAAAGGATTATCACAATGTGAATAAATTTTGAGGTATGTTATAATCCATATATGGTTAAATAATTAAAATATTATAAACATGTAGATACATTATAAAGGTTTGAGAATAAATTAAATCATGTTGAGAATTCATAACATTTTGAGAAATAGAATAAACATGTTGAGCAATAGGAGAAATAATAATAGTAGTAGGAACTTAAGCATGAATAAGTTCAAAATTAATTTGATAAGTGACAATGTATGATAAGGCATAGATTAAAACCCATTACATAAAATATATACTTATTATATCCTAACCCTATTATGAGCCCATTGATTTAGAGTTTGACTTGTAACATCTTTAAATACAACCATCTCATTAAGATTTACCATGATAAAATTCCTAAAATTTGTAATATTTTCAATCATATCATATTTATCTAAGCAAGAATGTTGACCATGATCTACTTCACATGAATTATCAATTGGAAACGCTTTTATTCACATAAACATCATTATAATTTGCAATTGAAAGAATGTTTTTTGGAGCAACTCTAAATACAATTATAGATTCCATTTATTCCTTAAGTAAGATATAAATTTTACCAAATAATTTCAATAAAATCAATAGGTTCATAATTAATTATATCACTCTTTATATTTGGATCCATTGATATAATAAATTTGGTTGGAATAAGAGTGGATCAAATATTAAAAAAACATACCATGTAAGTGTCATGGGGTTTAAAAAATATTATATTTTTATACTAGGTTTTGGATTGAAAATAAAATGAGCTAGGGCTATTGGATCTAAATGAATGCACTAGCCAAACACTATAAAAATTATATAAATACATATTTACCCTAAGGAATAATTTATAACCTTATAAATAGGTTTAAGAGAGCTCAAGTTAAACAAAATTTAGAATGAACAAATGAATTTACATTAAAATGCAACATAATTATTCAATTCATAGTATAATGTAACACAATTACTCATAAGTATTTTAAAAAACCTTAAAAAATGTAAAACAATAAATCGGACCAAGTTAAATAACTCTTTCACTAACTAATTATAGAAACATGCAAGGAATAGAGATGTAAATTAAATATCATGAGATTGAGGGAGATTCAAAAAATATGACAATGAAAAATAGTGCTCAGTAGTGATAAGAAGATGACCTAGAAACTTGCAATGATTAAAGAATGATGTACAAACTATCAAGGTTCTTAAAAAACATTACGCATGGGAAATATGTTTTAGTGATTGTGTTTGTATAGTATAGTGATTCAAAAAAGTTGCCCATTTTTTATGTATTTTAGGGTTTATGTTAAAAAATGCTTTGAATTTTAGCATGAATTAAATTTAATACTCTATTGGAGTGTAAACAAACATCTTACAATTAAAAGGGGGGAATTTTTAGGATAAGGGTCACACAAGGTAAGGGGTAAAGTGGCCCAAATGTTTGTTGTCAGTATGTATGTTTATGCTTTAGACATATTTAGAACATAAATATATACTCTAAATAATAAGAATATAATATTTTAGAGGCACAAACCACTGAGGGGGGTGAATCAGTGGTGGTAAACAATCCAATTCAATTCCAAACCCTTCAAACACTTAAGAATTCAACACAACCATTCATGAAACATTCAAGATGTTTATAGTAATTAATAATAGATAATGTAAGATCACACACACAACACAATATGTATGTGGGAAACCCTCTTAGGGAATAAAACCCACTCTCAATCCAGAAAACACATAGACTATTTACCTTATAAGAAGTATGAAAACATAAGACTTTAGGGAAACCCCTGTTCCACAAGGAGCACCTACCCCTAAGATGGTCAAGTCCTTCTAACCAGAATTTATTGAAACACCTATTCCATAAGGATCACCTACCCCTAGGATTTTCAAGTCCTTCTAACCAAAATTTAGTGAAACACATGGTTCAACAAGGAGCACCTACCCCTAGGATGGTCAAGTCTTTCTGATTAGAATTTAGTGAAACACCTATTCCACAAGGAACACCTACCCCTGGGATGGTCAAGTCCTTCTAACCTACATTTTTATCACCCTCCCAACACATATGATATTAACATCTCATAATCATTGATTGCCTACCAATCTGATGGAGACACCATGCAACCACATCATCCTTCACTTCTTCACACACTCATAAACATCTAAAACCACCTTTTAGGTCACTCTACACTTATCAACAACAAATTTGACACATCATTAACCATATGACCAAATAGTTGTACACATAGACCACACTCTGATATGCCTCTCAAATCAACCACTAAGCTCATACAGACATCATCTATCCTTCACTCACACTCAAAGCATCTAAAACATCCTTTTGGATCACTCAATACCTCTTCACTCATCCTCAATCTTCAGACCTATAAGGTCATTGTTTTGACATCATAAATCTAACATATAGGTCATACACACATTTATTAACCTACTCTACTCTATAACCCATCCACTAGGTACACACCCTTTCTTCTTTCCTTCGCTCTTCAACTCTTACAAACACCTCTTCTTTCAAGTCTAGAAATCACCAACTTTGATTTCACCTTTTATAGAGCCTTCATGATTATTATCTTTTTGGTTTGCCATAATACTTGACTTATCCCTTAATACATCTAACATATCTCAATACCACTCCTACAGGTTGGCCATAGCAACTATGGATCACACTTAAGTAGTTATGCATTTTAATTAGGCCTTAGTAGCCCTTATAGGTCTCATGGAGACCTATTTACCTATTTAACACTTTTTTGCAAAAATTTAAAACAAAATAACACTTTAAAAATACATAGATGCATGACACACATTCTATAGGTCCACCTTAAGTGACAATATTCATCAAAACAGCCTTCTGCTATAACATAATTAGCCCAAACATCATTTGGTACATATGATCACCAAGAATGAACACATAGTTAACTTATAAGCCTTTGTTCATATTGAATTTGGATTGGTAAAACCTCAAAAATCCATATAAATTATCCTCATGGACTCTACAAGACTCTCCAATAGCTCAATCCCCTTGAAACATCTAAATACCATTAGAATAACTCAAATATCCTTCTTGGGTCACTTACAAAACATGGTCAAACACATAGTCAACTTTGGACCTTAATAAATTTGACTATACAAACATTAAGACCTTATAACTAGATTAATTTCATGTGCCTTGAAGTCCTCTTAAACTTTACTTTTTACTATATCAATAAATTTGTCCAGGATCAAAATTTATAGTTCAAAAACTAAGCACTAGTTTTCCTTCATTAATTTGAATATTAAAATTCCAATTTTCACTATTAAACATCAAACATTTTGTCAACATCGCATGCTCTCTCATTGATTGAACAAATACACATTATCTATCTCCCTCAAATTATCTTGATATTTAACTATGTTAAACATCTGTCAGTTTGACCTCATCTCGTGTTACTTGGTAATTCTAACCAAATATATACCATCAATCTACTTAGAAGTAGCTTGATCTTTAACTTTAATTATAATTAAAAATTGAACACTTGTCACCATCAAGCTTCTTCTTGAAAATTTATAACAAACATACTCCATCAATCTCCTTGGATCAGCTAGGTTTTTATCTTGCAATGCTCACCATTAGATCTTGAATAGAACTCCCATGATTATGACACTTGGAACCCTTGCATGCCTTCTAAACACTTTGATATCAGTCCATGTGCTTGTGCCACTTGGAATTATTTCATGTTTTTTAAATCTTTGACTTTTCCCATACCTTTTATCATCATAGTTACGAACTGTCACTCACTATTGATCTTTTATTAGATTAGCAAGCTTGTGACACTTGTCACCAACATGAAACCTTTGACATGTTAACTCCATATACACCATTTATATAAACATGTAAGATTAATTTCTCACCATTGGATCTTCTATACCAATGACCTCAAACTTAAATGTGATTAAAATTGATGGTCTTTGGCCCATCATAGTCTGCTAGAACAACTTTGAAGCTTTATAACTTGAGCTAGAAATCACTTCCAGACTCCAAATTTTTAGGGTAGTTTCTTAGAACTATAAAAAAAATCTCCATGAAAAACTTTGACCTTAGTTGGATTTCTAAGTATTTTCATTAAAGTCATAAACATTTTCGTTCATTCATAGCTACATGACGTGTAATGATAGTCTGGCTAAGTATGGGATAACATTGTAAACTATCTGGGAAGCCAACTTTGCATAGTTATATCTTTTGCTCCATTCAACTACATGACCTAAAAATTTTACCATAGAAACTTGGGACTAATGTGATCACACCCATATGACCAATTCCCCCTGACTCATCCATATGTGGTAATGGTGACATCATTAAACTACCTATTCAATTTTTTATATCATAGAACCAACTATGCCAAGATGATCATAATGAAGAACCAGATGAATACCATGAACCTATACAAGATCTCAAATCATCCTTGACCTCTGATAGGACCCCTCACACATGATCAATACTTTAGACACACCCTTAGTCATGCCAAAACTGAATATCAACCATGCCTATTTTAAGTATACTAGGACAAGCATATTGTGCACTTTGTCATTGACACTTAGACTATCAAGACATTTCATCCACTCACTTGGACACCTCTATGACATCACTAACAACTCTCCAACATAATATAGTCAAAAATTTGGAAGGGGAATATGTTAACAAAAATTTGGCAAAATATGTGGGATAACTAAAGATAAATATAAATCCTTGTAATGGAAAATTTAGACTAAGAATCGATAAGTACACAAAAAAAGGTCATTTTTAGGTGAGTAAATGAACACAAATTGAGTGAAAATCTTATTTATTCTCAACTTAATTCTCAAAAATTAAGTTATTTATAGAGATGAAGGAGCCATGTTAGCATTTTCTAGTATGTCTTAAGTCACACCACCATTAATCTTTGGTAGGATATCTTTTCTATTTTTACTTTGATAATATTATGCATTTATTATGCTAAAACTAACACATTATTTCCCATAGGGTGGTGATTTTTTTCATTTAAATGTCTTCCTCCTTGAGTCTTGTAGTATTGGATGCATGTGTATCTTACAAATCTATGAATAATAATGGCCTGGAAGTGAGTGAAAAAAAAAATTCCCAAAGCCTTTCACAAGGTATGGACACTCCCCATAAAAAACCTCTTGATGTTGTATTAAAATGTCTTAAGATTAATAAATATTATAGTTAATTTAAATAACTTACTCTTATATCTTATTTTATCAACTAAGTCCCCACTGAAATCATTATGACATCATGGGTTCACAGCACATGTACCAACCCTCATATTGCTAAGCTTGATGGAATTCGAAACTATTTTAACCTTTTAGGACTTAGATGAATGTAAATATTATGTTGTTAAAGGTATGATTATAGTAAATCAAGGTATAAATATGTAATAAATATAGCCACTGATCTATTAAAGAATTGACTAATTTGACCTTTATGAAAGTAGTAATAAATAATGTAAATGAGAACTTAATTAGAACATGACAGATGGATGATCTGGAGGCTAAAAATTGAGGCATAGGCTAGTCTAAGTGTCACAAATAAGATCCAAGTGTCAAAACCCCTCCTGTATAGTAGTGCCCTAATGGGATAGTAGATCCATATGGCATGAGTGGCCCTATTTTGTCGGTAGTGTCCTTTGTGTAGGACTATTTTGAGTTTATGGGTGTACCTGTGTCTGGGTCTATCAAGCATGTTCCTACATGCACAAGTTTTAGAACCCTATAGATGACCTATTTTTATTGATTTTATGTAAAAATCTTAATCTTCCATGTTGTTAAGGCATCCAATTAATACAATTAGTAAAGTGTGTTTTTTAGTGGGGTAGGATGGACATCCTCAACACCCCACTATGATGAGAGTTGGCTAAATACCAATAATTTGAAGAGAGATCAAACCCAATGCAGTTCTCCCCACCTAATTGTTGATATAAGTGAAAGTGAAGCTAGTATGATGGTTTACTTGAGTGATTTGAATGTGCTTGAGACTAAAAATTTAAGTAATCTAAGCTTAGAAATGTTGTACATGGTAGTATGCAGAAGTAGGATAGAATAGGGATTGATAACCTTAATTATGTATAACTTGTTCTGAGTTTGTATGTGTAATTTACATCTGATTTCCATGTAGTGGTTATATGGATAAAATCCATGTATATATATTATTCTAGTGTTTATGCAAGTGATAAAAGAGGTCTAGGCCAACCTTAGGAGGTCTAAGATTTGAAAAGATATTTGTTTGTGTAAAAATAAGGGAAAGGATAGTGGTGCCAATATTGGGACACTAGCACCATGTGGTACTTCTATCCTTATTATAGTGCTAGTGTCCAAGTGGTAGAAATTGAGGCACGAAGGTCTAAGATGCAAGAATTAGAGTCTAGGACTACTTTAGTGATGAATAGGGATGCTTGTAGCCCACATAAAGGCTAGATAAGTGTGAAAATAGGCCCTAGAATAGGACTAGGGATAAGCTAGGGATAGGTGGTCTCACATAGTACTCTTAACACCCAAGTGTCATTTTTAGATGATTACATTTCCCCCCCCCCCACCTTTATTGTATAAATACAACAAATCAAAATGACTAAGATAAAGGATAAATAGGTGTACTTGGACTTACCTAGGATTTGAATCCCATGAGTCTAGATTTGAGTATGTGAAGTATGCTCCAATGTGTGTCTTGTAAGTGAAATGTGCATAGATCAATCCTTAGTTAAGAGATATCAAAAGTAAATACAAAACTAAGTAAATAAACAAAACTACGTAAAACTAAGTAAAGGGATAAGAGAAAGCAAAATAGTGAATATACCTCAATGGGTATGCAAATCAATGCTTAAACCTGGTGATAATCTGTGTGTATGCATGTATATAGTGATTAATTAGTGAATATCTTGGACTGAGCTAATGGATTACTCAATCTTCATGTATTGGTAGCTCAATAACTCAATATGGTTTTGACTCCATCATTTCCCACCCTTCTTGGTGGATCATGACCTATGAATATCTTGGATTGGATTGATGGTGTGGCCAACCCTATCATGTAGGTGGCTCAAGAACTCAAGTATACTATGACTCCATCAGTGCCTACTCATGTGTAGTAGATGCATCTAAAACTAAAACTACATGATGTAACTAAAAATGTCTAACTAAAAATATCTAACTAGAGATGCCAACTTTGCAGCCACTTAGTTATATTAGGTAGGTCCAAGACACTCGTGAATGTCAACCACTACAAATGGAGTAAGGCATGAAACTGGTGTGTAACCTAGAATATGATGTTTGATGTATATATAAAATATAATGACATGGAATTTATCATTCCATTTTATCAACTAATGTATAAGTGATCAAATAGAAATAATGTACCACACACATGCCCTTAAATATAATATCTGAGCACATGGATTCTATGCTAAGTTGTAATAATCTGTATCTAAGTATCTTAACTAAAAATGGGAATGGTCATGTCATGTATGATGCCCCTAATGTGAGAAAACTAGTATGAATCTGAGCTAAATTAATAAGAATTTGATCTAAATTGAGTTAAAACATGTAAATCTATAGCTGAAACTATGCGAACTTAGACTACACCTACTATATTTTTATGGCCAATCTAGATTTTTTTGAAGCTAAGACTATTGGATAGTAGTACCATATCCTAGATAGTAGTGCCATGTGGTTCTAGTGTCCCAATTTGGATACTAATGTTTGAGTTTTTTAATTTATATGCAACTATACTGATCTTTGTGTCACTATTTTCCACTATGTTTACCTAAGTTTGATTTTTCTAATCTGATCTTATGTGATGAAAATTATACTATGAGTGTATTTTGATAGCCTAATATATATGACAAACCTCTATGAATTCTCTCTATTTTGAGGGGAGTTGTTGTACCTATGTAAAAACTATCCTCAAAAGAAAAAGATCTAAAGATGTGTGCTAGCTAGAGCATATATGATATATGCATAATAATCCAATATAATGTGCATAAATAACATGTAAATGTAAGATAATCTAATCATAGGTATTTAATGTGCAATTTATGTTATGTTTATCATTCACAAGACTGTAAATATAGATATAATAATGTATGTGAACAATAAATCTAAGTAAAAATTGAGTAGCTACCTAGGGGTATGGGGCATGATGTCCATCATAGCACCCAAGTAGGAATGGGAGATGCATGAGTTCCTTCATGGCATCTAAAATTGGAGTGTGTAATAATAAAAAGACAAGTGTCATAGACATGACATATAAAATAAAGCATATAAACAACACATGAGGCATGCAAAGTAGGCCAAATGGCCACAATATAAGGGACATGAGCACATGTCACTAAATATAAGAAAATAAGACATGCAAGGACATGTTCAAATGTCCACATATGCAAACAACAAGAAATTTGGATTAGATCCACATAGAATTACATATTTAAATGTCTACATACATAAATAGGAAGGCACACATAATGGCATACACACATGTCCAAAGCATACATACAGTGAAAATAAGTGGCATAGAGACAAAGAGCAATGGCATATTCAAATACCCTTGAATATAAGAAGCATAGAGATACAATTAATTATAAACTAGGAAATCTATAAATGAATAGATGAATGAACATGTAATACAAATTTATGTAAGAGCCAATATGTACATATATTGAGTTTAAATTAGTAGTAGCCAGCAAAAAATATGAATAAGTGTAGCATGATCAATATCAAAATATAAAAAATTTAAATCTATGATGTAGAGTTTATAAAGATGTAACCTGGTAATCAAAACTATGTATAAGGTACCCCAAATGAGAAAATTTGTCAAATTAATAACCCATGTCTATGTGCATATGCCCCTAGTGGGTAGATAATAGAAAATTTGGATCAGTGTAGTGGACCTGAGTCCTGTAGTAATCCGCAAGCACTCAACAAGAAAAAGTGAAGCATGTATGTAAGATAAAATTGATTATACTAAAATAGCTAGCATATGTAGTGTCTGGAAAATATAAGAAATATAAACATGGAAATGCATACAATCTATAATTTATGTATTCTAAGTAAATATTTGAATGTTTTTTTGTTTTTAAAATATTTTATTCTTTTTGTACTTTTTATATATAAGCTATGTACAAGTAACATGAAAATGAAACTATATACAAGGATCAAGAAATAAAGAAACTATGTACAAGAAGGGAGGAACAATACTAACTACTGAGTCTCATGGGAGACTCACTATCAATATGGCAAGTGTAAAATAAAGGAAAATTGATCTCTCATGCAGTGTGAGTACTATGTTGTATTTGGATGGTGTTTCAGTATGAATATGAGTATTGTTCATCATATAAATCATAATAATAATAAACTAGAATGTTAAAGGGAATTGCCTCATACTATGGAGTTGACCTTTCTAGATTGTGCTTTGGAATATTTATTTTGATTTTTCCCTTTGAAACTATGCTTATTATAGGCATATGGTGCTTTGGAGTCTCTTTTTCTATAAAGCCTTTTTTGAGAATGTTTTTTGGCTTAGCATGATCTTGACTTTGCACCTTAGGTTCTTGTTATTTCTATAACATGTCTTATGTATCTAGATATTTTGCCTTGATAAATTGCATCTATGAATGATGTGACTTAGGTTTTTCAATAAATCCCAAACCTTTTTGACTATCTTCATCAACTACTATAATAGGAGTAGTGATGCCTTGGGCCTGCTTGCCCAAACCTTGATCATGATAATCAAACTATTATAGATATTTTTGACCAAACCCATACTATTTTTAAAGTTAAGCCTCGTTTTGGAGAGGTATAATTGTATCTTTTACTTGTTTTAATTTTTTTTTTTGTACTATTTCTTTCTATGATTGTGCTTTGTGAACCTTTTGTTATTTTGAGTTATGCTTTGGTAACCACTTTTGTACTGTTTCTTGATTTGGCCCTTTTTGAATTTGTAGATGTGTCATTATCTATCATTTGGATGATGTGTCATTATTTAAGTCTTCTATATCCATTATCTATTGTATTTTCCTTTTCAATGCTAAACATGAATCGGTGTGGTGCCTATGCATTCTTTGATATGCACAATAATATCTGAATCTCCTCACTAGGTATAGAGGAGGTAAGTTAATCAACTTAACTTTAATCATTTACCTGAGTATCTCACTTGACTTTTATTAGACCCTTGTAAGATTTTTGAATCATCTATAATAGATACATTGTGTTTTACTTTATGATTTAGATATGGAAGAGTGTGAGACACAACTTTTCTAGGTGTAGATATATATACATGATGAACACTAGCATATTATGAAGACTTTGTACATTTAATTTTATTTTTAAATAATGTGACTTATTCACTTAATAATTGATTTTGATTTTTTAATTTTGATATTATCTTGATCATACTGGTAATTTTATCCCTTATATTTTCATAAGTGCAAACCCTAATTGCTTCTAATTGAACATGTAGGCACACATCATGTTAAGGAGAGGTGTGGATAGGCTGAGTATGGGTATTAGTAACAATAGTATAAGTTGTTTCATCTCATGTAGGAGTGATATCATGGACTTGGTAATATGGAATTTATCTATCACCCTCATGGATATGTAGAGGATAAGGAGCTTCTTTCATGTGCATATGATATGACATTGAAAATTGAAACATAGTTGTTAGCTTATGTACTAAAACTTATATGTGTGTAAGGGTTTGCTTCTTAATGAAATTCCACATAAGACAAAGATAACATGTTATGAAATATGACATATATATGAACTTATTTAAATCATCATGTACATATGTGTTTGTGTCATTTTTGAATTCATTCCAAATGAAAGGAAACAAACATGCAAGAGAAGCTAGAAAATTTTGCATTAAAAATTAATTAACTTTATATGCCATTATTATCATAATTATATGAAATAAAAATCTAGTTGAGGGTCCTAGAAGGTTGGAAATGTAAACCCTAGGGTTGTCTATTGTCAAGGTTTGAGTAGTATTCAAAGTAAGTCAGATTCACTAAATGTTTTAATCTTTTGGGACTTAGATGAATGTAGATCCTATGTTGTTAAAGCACTGAATATAGTAAATCAGGGTATAAATATGCAATAAATACAGCCACTAATATTTTATATAATTAACTAAATTTAACCTTTCTAAAAATATAAATAAATAATGTAAATGGGGACTTATCTATAAAATGACTAATAAGGATGATCTGGACATTGAAAATTGAGGCAGAGGTTGGTCTAAGTATCACAAATAGGACCCAGGTATCAAAACCCCTCCTAGATAGTAGCTCCCTAATTGGATATTTATGTCATATGGCACTAGCATCCCTATTTTTGAAATAGCTTCCTTTGTATAAGACTCTTATGAGCTTCTTGGTGCACTTATGTCTAGGTCTATCAAGACTATTCATGTGTGCACAAGTTTTGGAACCCTACATATCACCTATTTTAACGAATTTTACGGGTAAACCCTAATCTTCCATGTTACTAGGGCATTTGGTTGATACAACTAGTAAAGTGTGGTTTTTAGTTGGGTAGGTTAGACATCCTCAACACCTCTTTATGATGATATCTGCCTGCATACCAATACTTTGAAGAGGGATCAAGCCCAATGTAGTTCTCCCCACCTAAGTGTTGGTACAAGTGCAAGTGAAGCTAGTATGATGGTTTAATTAAGTGATTTGAATGTGATTGAGACTATAAATCTAAGTAATATGAGCTTAGGAATCTTATATATAGTAGTACACAAAATTAAGATAGAATAAGATTAATAACCTTAATTATGCACAACTTGTTCTGAGTTTGTATGTGTAATTTACATTTGATTTCCATCTAGTGATTAGGGGGATAAAAATCATGTATATATACTATTCTAGTGCATGTACAGGTGCTAAAATAAGTCTAGTCCATCCCTAGGAGGTCTAAGATTTGAAAAGATATATGTTTGTGGAAAAAGGAGGGAAAGGATAGTAGCACCAATATTTAGACACTAGCACCATGTGGTGTTATTGTCCCTATTATGGTGTTAGTGTCCAAGTGGAAGAAATTGAGGTATGTAGGGATAAGATGCAAGAATGAGGGTCTGGGACCACTTTAGGGATGACTAGGGATACGTTTGGCCTACACAAAGCCTAGATAAGTGTGAAAATAGGCCTTAAGATAGTTCTAGGGATAAGTTAGGGATAGGTGGTCTCAAGTATCACTCTTAACACTCAAATTTCATTTTTAGGTGATTAAAAAAACCTAATGATAGGTTTTTTGTTTAATCTTAATAACCCATACCATTTTTATGATATTGTGGCCCACAAGCCTTGATTCTTTCAAAACACACTAGTTACATGTTCTCTCATTAGACCCAAGACTTTGTCATCTTTAAGCATGTCAAGATAAAAATCTCAGTCTAGGTTGAATTCCCCACCCTTGCCTTACCTTTGCAGGGATTATTTCATTATTTGATTAAACCATTAGGTCATCTCATTAGGTTCAAACCCAAAAATTTCTATGTGTCCTATTTTTAGAAATGCATATGTGTAGAAATAGACATGTCAAAGGATCTTGAGGAAACTATAGACATCCAAGTCATTGACAAAAGGATCACATAACATGTGATCTATATCAACTTACTGAACACTTATTTCTAGTTTCAAGAAACAAACCATAAGATATGTGAATGCCTACTTATGGCTAGCTCCAAGCCCACTTCTCCTCCCAAAACCTCTTTTGAGACAAATAAAAATGCCCAGACATATAAATATGGATATATTGTAGTTTCCAACAATAAAAGAATGCAACACTTGCATTTGTTAGGCAAATTCCTGACCGTTATGAACAGACCCACATGAGACTCTTCAACAGCAACCAAGCAACCTATTCCCACTATTCGACTAATGTTTCCACCACTATTTTGAACCCTTAAAGCTATAACTATGATTTCATTCACACCAATCCCAACCATCACAAAATAATATAGAGGTAACTTGAGTATGGATAGTAACATAGTGGTTCTTGAATGAAAACTAGTTTACTAGTTTGAGCATAACCCATCACTGCCTTTATAAGGTGGTGAATACACTCAATAAAAATGGTGTGTTTTTTAATTAGGAGATTCCATTAAAGATAGCCATCAATCCTACTTGGCTAACAAAATTTTCACTTTATCCAAGATTGATGAAGAAACCAACATGCTAACAGAGGTTGATCAATGATTGTGTACTCTTTTAATATACATGACCTCATTGACACTAATCAAAAGTATATTATTCAGGATACATGTCAATTTTTTAGTGACATGAAGATTATTTATTTACAATAAGTTAAAATATTAGGTTTTTATCTCACCTCTATCATCAAAGTGATATGGTTGGGTGTCGTGTGTCATATGTCTAAGCATGAGATGGGATGTGGGGGATTTTTCACTTTAATTTCTCCCTCTTTTTTTCCTTAAATCATCAATTTTGGATCAGATCTTACTCATTAGGTCATGTGGACCGTTTTTTATTTTAATGACCTTCTTAATATTACAAATATTTACACATCTAATGATGTAGCAGAAAGGGAGTATTTTTTTTTTATGGTTATCTAATTTCCTCCCTGACACCAAAAGAATCCTATGTGGTGACTTCAACATGATTTAATTATAGGAAGACAAAGACGGATTACTCCCCATGTGTTGGTGAGATGGTGAAAGAGAGGCATATTTTTACATGTGCAATAAACTCTTGTTCTTTGGCCCTAATCACCATATTTGCTTCACTACCACCTCATTGTGATTCACATGGTCTAATCTTTGATAGGTAGATGATAGGGTTGGAAAACAACTTGATGGATCTGTGCTAACTGAGCAAATCATTTTTTCTTTTGCCAATAATTTTGACCATCTTATCATTATCATTCTAGATGCATTCCTTTCTTATCACCTTCTTATCAAGTTTTAAGTTGAATGCCTCTCCTCCCCCCAAGGACCTCCAAGATGCAATTTTATCTTAATACTTCCCATCTTTATCATTTTTTAACTAACTTAGACACATTTTTACAATCTAAAATTTGATATCCTACCCTCAAGGATCTCTTGGATGGATTGAGTGGTATAAAAATTACATAAGTAGGACAGTGTATGGATGCATTGGTTGAAAATTGGATACAAAGTTTCAAAATAATTATTTAATCTTCTCTACTCCAAATAAGCATATGATTGCGTCAAATCTATCAAGGAAGTCGGCTCCTACCATAGACACTAGCATTATGCACCATGGTTGAGTCTAGTATCCTAAAATCCTGAAATAGGCTAAGTCTAGTATCCTAAAATCTTGAAATAGGCTAAGTCTGGTATCCTAAAGTATTGAAATAAGGTTAAGTCTAAAATATGGTAAAACCTTCCAAAATCTATAATTTGCATCATAGATCTTAGAGGTCTGAAACCCCTCTCAAACATCCTGAAAGTATATACATAAAATATAACTTAAATTATAAGAAATTAAATGTCCATATATAATAGTAAACATAAAATCCTTTTTAACCAAGTAATTAATATCCTTAACAAACTTATTCCCATCTAAGACAAATGTAAACAATTTAGCTCACTATTTGGCCTATTTGTTTCATAGTTAAAAGTAGTCAAATCTCACCTAATCCTAAAAAAGGTGAATCGACAATGACCTATCCATGAACAGTGTTGATTCTCTAGATCAATGTTGATCCATAAATACTTGTGCATTGCTCTTGGCAAAGGAGATGATTTTTTACTGCAAAAATGTTAAATGAATACTCCTAGAAGTTTGTTTGTGTTTTTGATGCTTCATGATAATATACATTATAATAAAATATCTTGATACCCTTTTTAAAGCCCAACATTACAACCAAAGATCTTGTTTATCCCACAAATACCCTAGAATTTAGAGTATCTATTGGAAGATGATAGTGCAATCTAGGTAAGTTTATTTTGATGATTATCTTAATCTAAATTCATCTTATTTTTATTATTTGTATATACCTACACTTATAAAGCTTTAATAAATCCTACCTTTATCCAAAATCATCTTTTAATCTTTAATCCTCATATTCCATTAGAATCATCACCAATTCATTTGAATCGACACCGATTCATATAGAATCATCATCAATCAGGGTCTTTGTTTTTATTATTCTATTTTTAGAACCTGATCTAGTTTTAACAACAAGAATTAATGTTAATCAAGGAATATATATCTATTTATCTTAATCATTTGCATCCATTTATATCATTTATCTTATCAAGTTATCTTTCATATGATCTACATCTTTTATACATCATTTTGTAATCGCTTTTATCAATCATATGTATCTTGTAATCTTTATCAATTTCATCCTCTTAATTGTATAGATAGTTAATTGACATCCTTATAAGGAAGTGTACCACTTCCTAGAACTGATCTCATATTAGGTAGTCCACCTATATCTTTTATTAATCCATTTTTGTCAAGTATTCACATGTGTGCAGGTTAGCCTTCCCAGCCAAAAAGGAGCTCTCACTATCATTGGATTCAAGTGGTACACAAACATCTTCTAATCCAAAATTAACATCATCAACCCTATTATTTCAAGTTTCTAGTAAATCACATTTCAATTCAAATAAAATAAAAAACTACTTAAACATTATGGCATGCCCGATAAGACCCCTAAGGTCTCACTCTTTTTATTAAAATTCATTTATAAATTTATTTATATTTTTCTCTCTTCTATTTTTTTATTCATCCAAATAAAACCAAAATTGCATTTTTCCTTTTTAAAGGTTAAAGAATTTGCATCCATTTAACCTATTTAGTTTACTCGTATAGAATAATCTAAGCGATGAAATTTATTTTAGTTGTCACTTTTATCACACACAGACCAAATCACATTCACAACAAACTCATCAAAACATCTAACATAAGGGAACTGATGGGGATTTCATTAGCTCTTGGTAACTATTAAGATTTGAGATTACACCCTTGTGGAAGAGTTCTTCAGGCTCCCCCACTCCCAATCACAATATGGGAACAACCCTAGGCTATGGGTATCATATAATAAGGTTAAACCTCTGAAGAAGGTTGAATTTCTCTTGATGCATCACCTAAACTAATGTTACTACTAAAAAAAGGGTTAGAAAATGGGAAATAGGGCTCTTAAGAAGGTTAAAAAGGTGATGCACCAAATTTAAATGAGGCTCTCATATGCTTGAACCCACACTAGATCAGCACAAGACAATGATATCTCACATAACCTCATAGACCAGTGATTGTATAAGTGTTTCATAGACTAGGTTCAAGAAGAAATGAATGGAAACAAAGAGGGATTATAAGACCCACATCAATCCTACATTAATGATATAAATAACATGAATTCAAACCTATAAATAGTTTTAAAATATCATAGAGGAGGTAAGGAAGGAGTAATATGGATATGGAAGAATCTCCTTCATAAGGACATCATGCACAACTCACTAATCAAAGATCCAAGGCAAGAGATAGGTAAAGAAATTCTATTATTACATCAAGAGGTAGTTCTTAAAAATGCTTAACAAGGTTTAGCCTAATCAAGATGAGCATATTTTTCAATATCTCAAAGATTCCCCTACTCTTGAAATTCAAAGAGTCCTTGTTAGAATCCAAAATCCAAGAGAGAGATTACAAATGAGAAATAATGGGTAATATAAAGAAAAGGAGAAGAGAGAAATAAAGAAGCATGCATAGAGAAATCAATCAATGAGTTGTCACCACCTTTCTTGAAATCTCCACCACATTTTAATCTAATTTAGACTAGCCCTTAATCAATAAGTTAGCCTTTATTAGCTCCAAAATTCTTCCAGCTTTCTCATTAGCTAATAAATATGCACTAGAAGACAAGAATCTATTTTGAAGATGATGAGTCATGGTCATACTAAGAAGGAAAACCTTAAGGATCTTAAAAAGAATTGAATGTTCCAACTAATTTCTCCAATCCCCAAATCCCCTTACTTTGATCTTCTACACCATCTCCCACTTACTTTCATTATGAGGACAAAGTTCTCATACCTTGAATCTGACAGAGCCATGCTTATGTCTGCTTTGAGCAATTGTAGGTACCTTTTTGTTGACATTATGAATGTGTTGAAGGATAAGACACTTATTCATTAATCATAAATATACCCCTACTTCAACACTTAAGCATAGGTTTATTTTAGATTGAAAACCAATCCCATTTATTCATTTTCTTATAGTTAATATCCATGAAGAGCTTAAAAACTACATAGCTTCATTCTTGAACTATATTAGGGCTAAATAGACCTATGCTTCATCTAAACATAGTGGGAATCGAGAAGCCACTACATATGAGGATCATATTCATGAAATGATATTGAAACCATAATAAAACTAAGTTTACATGCTTTGGATCTTCCAACAGAGGTCTTGATTGAGCTTTAATGGTATCCTTTGAAATATTTTCTCTTGGTTTGACCTAAACCATATTCAACCTCCATTTGAAGTCTCTTGGCTTCAACTTTTGATATCAAACATCAATCTTGATCTTGGTCCACAAGATTATGACACTTGTCTTTTTTTTATTTATCCTCAGGATCTTGTAATTAGTCCATCTGTTCCTTAGTTTGTACCATGGGGTAGCCTCGTATTCATCCTAAGCTTGGTTAACCCTTTAACCTTAAACACACCATAGATCTTATTTAGCATAACTTGAATGTGTACCATTGACTTAACCAAAATTTATTTTAGTTGTGACACTTGGAAACTATGCAATTATCTTCAAGATTCATTAACTAGTTGACCTTTTGCTCATCATTGATCTGCTTTGGTATAATGTATCATGCAATGTTGATCAACATGGACCCAATGGCTTTGTCACTCCATGCATAACATTAGATCTTTGTATGGGCACCTAAGATTTTTCTACTTATCATCTATGAATTCATCTTTAGAACATTTTAATTTAAATAGCTATTTATCACATCTTTAACTTGACATCCCCATGTACATCCCACTTTGCTAGTTCATCTTTGAATGCTTATATATTAAGATATAAAACTCATCAAGATACAAAATTTATAGAAGATGTTTTAGGCATGAACAACTTCATGTCCATGTGATCTTTTAGCTTGAGAGGCTTTCTACGCATACTTATAAAATGCATAATCGAGCTAACTAGTTTATTTCTTCATGATGTTTGAGATGGTCTGGGTCTTGAAAGCTTGCTTTTGCCATATTTTGATCATTTATGGGTCAATAACTCTGCTCAACTTCTCTATCCAAGTATAATCTTGGTATGTGGGCCAAAATTTTCCAACATATTTGATAACTCATAGGGAAGCATGCCTACTATACTTAAGAACCCAAACTAGTTGTCTTATCTAGGCTATTGGGCATGGAGTCTCTGCTTTGGTTTATTTGTGCATGACATTTAATCTGAAGCTAAAACTAGTTGCCAACCCTTGGATAACCCCTATTGAAACAAATAAGGACCAAAAGGGACAAAACAAAACAAAGTGCCCAAGGATCTTATTGAAGGGAAACACAAAATAGAAGGGAAACTAACCTAAACAAAGTAAGGACCACTAACCTAAGGAAATATGGAAAACAAGATAAAAGGGAAGCAAACTACTACTTATGCTAATCACTTAGTAAAACAAATCAAACCTAGAATAGCTAACCTGCAGTGACAAGCTTCCCTCTAGGATCAAATGGAAAACTATTTGGTACACCTTAGAACTTTGAATCATGCTTTCCTTTTCTTGATAGCTTTCTTCTGTAGCTAAAAGCAATTAGATGCTCGTGTCTTCTTGGAGAAGCAACTATTTCATCTACTACCAATTTTACATGCATGAATTTTAGACATGAGTCCAAGACCCAATCATACTCCTCCCAAATTTGTGTATTTTGTAAGAACATCTTTAACTCTTCTTCATTTATGATATGCTAACTATGATCATGTTGGGTAGCTTAGTTTGTTTCCTTTGACATATCTACAAGGCTAACCTCTAAGGGAGATGGATTTGATCTTGGGACTTTTTGAGGCCACTTGAGCCCATTCTCAGCTTCCAAGAGTAGAGAGATGTTTGAACTTGAAGAGAAAATTTGATAACCACATTTAAAAAGTTCAAACATGTCATCTTCTAAGATAACAATTAATTTTTGCTTGATGAAGGCACTTTCCTCAACCTAAAATAGACCACATTCAAATAAAGAATAACCTAAATGAAAGATATTATACAAATCTAAAGATTTGTTCTCATGAAGTTATAGTTTAATTGGGGTTTCTTCAAGCTAAATGTCAAAAGAAAGCATATCAATTAATTGACCACAATCATGAGGCTTCAAGTCTATTTTTGATATCTTAGTTTGGTCAATCAACACTTCTTCATCTTCAACATCAAGCTAATGACTAAGCATACTCTCAAAGTTAGCTTGTTATTCACCTTATTTTATTGATTGGTACTTGTGTTCTACTACTTCTATAAGATTTTATCCTTCATGATGAATGAAAGCTCGAGTCATCAAAAACCTCATGGGAAACACCTTCAACTTATATAATTAGAGTGTCTTCCTCTTAAACATCAACAACCTCTTCTTCATTTACTTGTTCTTGCACTTGAATCTCAGCCTCTACCTTAGATTTCTCTTGCACTTATTCCATCTTTACATTATTATGGAAGACTAAAACATGTTTGTCCTTTCCAAGAGGTATCCCAATCATGCTCTCTTCTTCCTAGATAGCCTTCTCCTCCTCTCTCTATTGCTTTTCTTCTTAAATGGTTCTCCATGAAGGAAAGGCTATGGGATTTTGAGGGGAAAGAAGTGGAGGTTAAATGATCTCCTGCTTGATCTTGACTTTAGCATCTTGGCTTATGCCTGAATTTTCTTCTTTCTCTCTTGACTGTTGAATCTGATTCCAAGTCATAAACTTAGGTTTAGAAACCTATTTTTCTATACTTGTTCTTGTTATGGGTAGGAAAGAAAAAAATTATTGTTGTGTTGCCTTTGTAGCTACTATTAAATGCTAGAGATGCTTATTTGCAAACTCAATTTGCTTGGCTAAATTAGCCTCAAAATCATGAACTAGATCACTAGGGATCTCTTCCTACAAAACTAAAGATGAAGTCTCATGTATGATCTATTGATAAACATAGAGGTTAGTATCCTCAACACATACTTGTTTAGCCTTTTGAGGCCTCTCTTGGATAGACTTCTAGGTATAAAATTAGGTAAGGTCTGAATGGACTTTTGAGGGCCATGATAAATATTGGTTTGACATCAATGAAGGGAAAAGGTCAAATCTATGGGAACATGATGATGATTATGATGACCCTAAGGTTACCCATAAACTACTAGCCTCTCTTCAATGCTTACTATTAGACCACTTATGTCTAGAATATCAACACTTAAATGTGAGTGGCCTTTCCTTTTGAAGGATGCATCTACCTCTTTATCCTACTATAAATTAGCTTTCATGTTATAAATTTCATGTTTAAAAATCTCTTATGTATAGCTCTTTGGGTATCTATGCTTATCATTTATTTCTCATATCTAAATAGGGTTTGTTTGAAGCTTGATATGGATTGTTTTGGGGATTGATTGGGCTGATTAGGAAGATAAAAAGATTCAGGAGGGTTATCATAAGATTGGTATGAGTGACCATACTATTGGTAAGGCTCTATATATGGTTGGTGATGCTCATCATAAGGCTGATAGATATCATGGTAGGGTTGATATGGGTCATGAGAAAGGTAAGATCCATGCTCTTGATTATAAGGATCATGATAAACTTGATAAGGCTCATCATAACTTTGATAAAATTCTTGGTAAGGTTGATTAGGCTCATATTGATCACGAGGATCATATTGGAACTGTTGATAGGGAGTTGAATGATAGGGGTATCCACCATATTTGTTCATATCAACCTTAGATGCAAAAATTGATTAAAATCTTCAATGAGACATACCTTGGTTTCTTACAACTAGAAGCTTTGATTCAGAGTCACAATTGGTACTAACTTGTTTACTTCCAAAAGTTGATTAAAGGAAAGACACACCAACAATATTTCCACTCTTTTAGAACTTGGTCCTACCAGGTATGCTAGAAACTATTATGATGTGAGATTTCACCCTTATGGAAGAGTTCTTTAGGCTCCCCCACTCCCAGTCACAATATGGGAACAACTCCAGGATGTGGGTATCCTATTATAGGGTTGAACCTCCAGAGAAGGTCGAATTACTCTTGATAGATCACCTACACTAATGTTACTTCTAGGAAAAGAGTTAGAAAAGAGGAAATATGGATCTTAATAAGGTTAACAAGGTGATGCACCAAATTTAAATAAGGATCTCATATGCTTGAACCCACTCTAGGTCAACACAAGATAATGTTATCTCACATAATGTCATAGACCATCTGATTGTATAAGTGTTCCATAGACTAGGTTTAGGAAGTAATCAATGGAAATAAGGAGGGAATATAAGACCCACACTGATCCTACATTAATGACAAAAATAACACAAATCTAGACCTAAAAATAGCTTGAAAACACATTAAAATAGGCAAGGAAGGAAGACAATGGATATGGAAGAATCTCCTTCACAAGGCCATCATGCACAACTCACTAAACACTGATCTAAGGAAGGAGATAGGTAAAGAAAGTCTATTATTACATCAAGAGGTAGTTTTTACAAATGTTTTATAGGGTTTAGCCTAATCAAGATTATTATATTTTTCAATATCTTAGAGTCCCCTACTCTTAAAAATCAAAGAGTCCTTGTGAGAATCCAAAATCTGAGAGAGAGAGAGAGAGAGAGAGAGAGATTAAAAATGAGAAAGAATGGGTAATATAAAGAAAAGGAGAAGAGAAAGAAAGAATCATGCATAGAAAAATCACTTAATGAACTATCACCACATTTACTGGAATCTCTACCACATTTTATCCAATTTAGACTAGCCCTTCATCAATAAGTTAGCCTCCATTAGTTCCAAAAGTCTTCTAATTTTCTTATTGGCTGAGAAATATGCACTAGAATCAGAAATCTATTTTGAAGATGATGAGTCATGGTCCTACTAAGAAGGAAAACCTTAAAGATACTAAAAATAATTAAATGCTCTAATTGCTTTCTCCAATCCCTAAATCCCCTTGCTTTTATCTTTTATGTCATCTCCCACTTGCTTTCATTATGAAGACAAAGTCCTCATACCTTGAATCTAACAGAGCCATGCTTATGTCTACTTTGAGCAATTGTACATACCTATTTATCAAGGCAATGAATATGTTGAAGTATGACACTTCTTCATTAATCATAAATCTACCCCTAACTCTACATATGAGCATAGGTCTATTTTAGATTGAAAACCAATCCCATTTATTGGTTTTCCTATAGTTAATATCCATGAAGAGCTTATAGCTTCATTCCTAAACTATATTAAGTCTAAACAAACCTATTTTACCTCTGAACCTAGTGGAAATCAAGAACACACTGCACACAAGGATCATAATCATGAAATGACATTGAAACCATAATAAAACCAAGTCTACATGATTTAGATCTTCCAATAGAGGTCCTGACTGAGCTTTAATGGCATCCTTTGAAATATTTTCTCTTGGTTTAACCTAAACCATATTCGACCTCCATTTGAAGTCTCCTAGATTTGAATATTGATATTAACCATCGATCCTAATCTGGGTCCTAGATACTATGACACTTGTCTTCTTTGTGTTGATCCTTAGGATCTTGTAGTTAGTCCATCCATTCCTTCACTTGTGCCATATGGAAGCCTTGCATTTGTCCTGAGCTTGGTTGATCCTTTGACCTTACATGCACCATTGATCTTCTTTAGCATAGTTTGAATGCATACCATTAATTTACCAAATATTTATTGTGATTATGACACTTGGAAACTATGCATTTATCTTTGATATTCATTAACTAGTTGACCTTTTACTCGCTATTGATATGCTTTGGTATGATGCATCACACATTGTTGATCAGCTTAGACCCACTAGCTTTGTCAGTCATCATGTACCATTAGATATTCATATGGGAACTTGAGATCTTTCCAATTGTTAGACACATGTTCATCCTTAGAACATCTGAATTCAAATGGTTATTTACCATAGCTTTAACTTAATGTCCCCATGCACGTCCTACTCTGATAGTTCATCTTCGAATGCTTATATCTTGAGATAGAAAACTCATCAAGATACAAAATTTATAGAGGATTTTTTAGGCATGAATAACTTCATGTCCATATGATATTTTGGCCTAAGAGGATTTCTAATAATACTTATAAAATGCACAACTGAGCTGACCAGTCCATTTCTTCATGACATTTTAGATGGTCTAGCTCTTCAAAGCTTGATTTTTCCATCTTTTTATCATTTATGGGTCAAGAACTTTGATCATCTTCTCTATCCATGAAAAAATTTGGTATGTGGGCCAAAATTGGCCAATAGTAACCTTTTTCTTGATGATCCCACTTAAATTTCACCACTAAGGGGAGAACTAACTTAGTGATTTGGATGAGTATAAACTCTAGTCTATCGATATATTCTGGGTAAGCACCTGACACCCTTATGATAGAGTGTGTGAAGTGAAGGGGTAGGCCCCAACACTAAGCTAAGTATTGGTACCAATACAAAGATCCTTGAGAACCAAAATAAAAACTAAGAACATCCGTAGATTGCCACCTTTTAGGACCCTCAAAATCCTTTTTATTTTTTATTTTATCACACCTTAAACTTAAGAAAGTAAAAATCTTTTTAGGTACATTTTTTTTAGTGTGTGTGCCTTTTTCCACTAAAGCAAGATAAATCAAAAAAATATATTCTCGTTTATGTTATATTTTATGCATTTATTTTTATTGGAATTTGTATTCCTCAATGGAATATTTTCCAAGTCCCCCCACATCTCTCAAATCCATCAGAGATAGTCCTCCATAATTCTATCTTAAAGGTGACCTTGGGTTTGCTAGCATTTTAGATAGAAACCCAATAGCCCTTAACCCCTGTCTTATATCGTGAGCAAGAATATCCCTATTTATCCCCTTCCTAAATATGATCTATGTAGACATATCCCACCCCTATATGGATATGATAGACATGTGGTGGCTATTTTTTAAACCATGGGTATTCAAACACCACCACCATCAACTAGTCCTCATAAAACAAATAACACCAACACAATACCACCACTGGTAAATAGTAATCCTCCTATTCACACCACTAATGTTGTAACAAACCAACCAGCCCCACTAACATCCAATCCTTTTGAAATACCATTCAAACTCATAATCTTATTACTTTGCAACCGATGTCTCATATACCACCAACAACCTCCTTACAAAACCTAGCATTTTTTGTTCCTATGAGATTACCACCAATACAGACACATGTGGCCACTAGTTCTCAACATCTACTACCTCAACCAAAATCCTCTCAAATACCTCCCCAATATCAATATGTATCATCTTTCAATCCATCCTATCAACAATCCATACCCTCCTTGTATTATCCATATGTTACCTCAACTCCATCAATCAACACCATGACCATTGGTTACCACCTAGCTCAATCACTTCCTATGTCATTACCTCCCCAACAACATCCTTAACAAAATTACACCCCTCCTAATATTCTAAGTGGTCTTCCCCCACATGATCCTCAATTGGACATCCTTCGCATCTTCATTATTAGAATGTCCCATGTAGAAGCATCCACCTCAGGAAATACAAGTATACCCTCTTATTAACAAATCTATAATGAGTCTATAACCTAGCAATCCCCATCTGACCATATTTTCATAGTGGAAATTACCTAAATTTACCAAATTTCAAAAAAAGGAAGATCTCAAGCAACACCTTAGATCATTCAGGCATGTGTGTTACCTCATAGCCTACGATGATGCGCTCCTCTTAAGAACTTTTCCAATATCATTAGTTGGACCAGCTTTGGATTGGTATAGTCCCATTCCCTAACACTCTTTGTTTTCCTTTAGTCAATTAGTTTAGATTTTCCTAAAACACTTTTTGATAGACATCACAAGGAAAATAACCATCACTAATTTATATGTTATTCAATAATTTGAAGATGAATATGTTATCAACTTTGTTGCTTGATGGTATAACATTGTCAATCAATTATATTTTTCTCTTCCCCAACTAGAACTTATTTAATTATTTTATAGGTCCTACACTAGGCATATCTCATATACACTCTAAATCCAACCCTTTAAAACTTTTGATGAATCTTTCATTATGGCTCAAAAGCTAGAAATTCAAGCCCTCAAGCAACGTGAAGTTAGATTAAAGAACAAAAGTGCTAAATCAAAACCCTTTAAGGAATTTAAAAACCCTAAGCTAAAGAGAAATACCAATGTTGTAGTTCTAAATGTTACCCTTCTATCATCACCTAAATATTCTATTCATTCCTCTTATTAGATACAAGATCACCCATGTGATTTCCCCTAAAAAGGTATACACCTTTAGGGGAATCTTACGCTTTCATCTTTGATAATTTTTTGAAGGCATCTATCATACAACTTCCTCTGATTGGGCCTATGGATGATTACTATCCTAAACCAAGTTGGTTTAAGGAAAATGAATTTTATGGCTACCATCATGTAATAGGTCATGATGTTAATAGATGTCACTACTTCAAAATTCCAGTCCAAAATCTTGTCGATATAGGGGAAATTCAATTAGACAACCCCATTGCTCCCCTAAATTATTCCTTATAAATATCTATACAACCATTTCCCAATCATCCATCCTCATCAAACTTCACACAAACACACACTAATTATTCCCAAAAATAGGGAACTCACATGATCAATACTATCAAAGACCAACTTCTACCACAAGAAGTTGTTATGTCTCCAGACTCGTCCCTTGAAATACCAAACCTCCCTATAGAAGATAACTTGGGGGTAAAACAATCTGAGCTGATTGAAACCATACCCATCACCCATTCCAACCCCATTGATCTTGTTACATGGGATCCCCAAAAGGAGGAATATTTTAAAACTATTTGCAACTTCACTCCAAAAATAGAAGCCAAAAAGGCAAACCCAAATAAATGCTTTAGTATCCTAAAAGAAGAAGCTCTCCAACACCCATCAATTAGATTCAAAATCCCATCACCATCTAAAGGTTAAAACATTAAATCAAGTTATAACAATATCACTAGCACATCTAATAGCATTAAAAAGGGAAAATTAATAATACCTCTAATCCAAAGTAAGTCATCCATTTTAGGACCTCACCCTTCAGCCAAATGACTTATCACAATCATTGAGTCACCCTATAAAGGGCCTATCTAAAATTATCCTCCTCTCTTACCAACACTAAAACCTTAGACCAAATCCTACACCTCTAAACACTAAAATATTTCACTTAAAGACATAAAGAAAACACCTCTTGATAATCCTATCCAGATGACAAATGCCAAATCCAAATCAACTCAAAAGTTCATACCCCAAAATGATTTAATCCATAACCATACCCATTACAAGGGCCATACACTACCATTATTAACTAAATTTTTCAAGCATCCCTCATTTCTTTACCACCCCTCAAACCTTTCAGTCCCCACACTAACAAACCTCCCTGGTATAAGGAAGATAAGGCGTGTTCCTATCATAGGACTCGTGGCCATAATACTAAAAATTGTAATGCATTTAAATCCATAGATCAAGATATTTTTAAGGATGATAACCCTTTAAATGAGTAATTTTACCTTGATCCCATATTTAACTAGGAAATATGGCTCAATCCTTCTAGCTTTTCATAAGAGTTATCAAAGTAAACCCAAAATTGCTTGCCAACCTTGATAGGCCAACCATTCCTACAAATAAACACCATTGATATAGTTACACTATCATAGACACAAGCTCATAAATCTCCAAATCCAACCAAGGATAATTTATTCATCATGAGGGCTCATTCCTCTCCATTGCATTGATGCCTCAAATACCCATATGAAGGCCAAACCCATACTATTCCCAACACACCCAAATTGTTTTAAGCAACTCTTACTATGGAAGTAATCAACACTTGATACCCATCTGACTCCTTCACTGTATGGTCATCCTACCTGATAACATGCTTATCATCCCACCTTTGGAGAGGCTATCAGCCTTAGGTTATTCTCACCTCTATACCCATTTAATGTATGGAGGATAGATTAATCCTTCTCATAAATTAGCATTTCATAAGTATGAGAAAAGAGTAATTAAGTAAAATTTTCTCCTAATTGACTTGGATCATATGGATTTGAGGCATACCATTTGGCATTCCTTGAAGGAAAACTAGAAATGAGTCTCTTAGTGCTTTTCATTTATGCTATGTTTATTGTTAATAGTTTTGGTTATCCACAAATCAACTTAGGCTTATTATTTCTTATATCCATAAATCCCCACACAAATAGCCTATAATGATATATAATTATGTGTTCATCTAACATCACTTTATTCATGACCTTAAATGTGGGCACCTCAGCTCTACTCATAGCATCTTTCTACTGGATACACTCTACCTATATGTAAGATGGAGCCCCAAATCATTATTTATCATAAATCACAATATCTATTTATGTCAAAACTTTGTCTTTGAGAACATGACTTAGGCCAACTCAAAGTCAATCCATGTTTACCTTCATTCAAAATCATAAATATGGGATAAAAAAATCAAGTAATAGGAAAAATCATAGATTGTTCCCTTGAAGGAGAGCTATTCATAAAATAATAAAAGCATAAACCACTCCCTTGAAGGATGGCTATCCAAAATTAAAAATCAAAAAATATTCTCACATTGATCAACTTTCCTATGTTATCCAAAAATCACCAATCATGCCCATCAAAATATAAAATCAAAAGTTAGATAATATCCCATGAAAGCTTCCTGCATTGATCAGCTTTCCAAAATTTAGCAGACTTTTTGCATTGATCAGTCTGCACAAGAAGTAAACATGGGTTGGCCCTAGTTGGTCCTATTGTCATTAGTACACTAAGACCTAGCCTTAATCCTAAAGAGATAGCATGATCCTAATCCTAAATCCATATCTGACCATTTTCATATTATTTCCCATTTTCAAAAATACTAGGCTTGGTTGATTGATAATCACCAAAGTGTTTATTAGCATTAGACAAGGCTTTTAAAGTGCATAAATCATAAATGAGCTCATGCCTCACCATAATCCTAACAAACTAAGGAGCTAAAGTCCACCTCAGTTACTCTTTTTCTCATATATCATATAGAAAATCCATAAGCACCATCCATCCATCCAAGGCAAACCATCCAAATTCATTAGATCTTATTGATATTTAGCCAAAAATTAAATGATGTTTGGATCATATTATTTATATCTATCACAATGATTAATGTCGATCCATGTGATCAACCTCAATCCCTTATTTTACATTTATTTGTATGCTTCATAATAAATAGTTTTGTACCAAATCCAAGAATATTACAACCATTACAATTATGATATTTTACACATCGCACCTTCGGTTAGTAAAGGATGACCCCCTGCTAGTCCCACAACCTATCTTGGCTTATCCTCTATTAGGGATAAATCCCTGATGGATCCTAAAAGAGCATGTTTCACCTTGCGATAATATGTCTATAGGCGGTTCCCTAACTCTTAGCACATTGGATGCTTTAGTTAGACCTCCCTATCATTTATTTCATGGTAGCCTTCATTTAAGCCCACTTGTTCATAATGGTGGTAATTTATTTTAACCTTGGGTAATTTCTATATGTAATTCCCCTATCCTTGTAAGTGAAAACTAGTTACTTATTTAAAAAGTCATGTCATTTGTATTTGCTTTTATCCATTAGATCCTCATCCTATCCTACCATCCACATCATTTTAAACCCATCACCATCTTGTCATCCTATGTCTACTCTTGGTTTTTGGGGGAATACTTCCTCACATACCTAGGGCATCATAACCCTCCTATTTTTTGTCTTGTGGATAGTTGTTACATGCCGCTCAATAAAAAGGGGCAAATGTAGACACTAGAATTATGCACCATGGCTAAGTCTAGTATCCTGAAATTCTAAAATAGGCTAAGTCTGGTATCCTAAAATCTTAAAATAAGGTTCAATTTGAAATATGGTAGACCCTTCAAAATCTATAATTTTCATCATAACTCCTAGAGGTCTGAAACCCCTCTGAAACACCCTGAAAGTATATACATAAAATATAACTTAAAGTCTACGAAAGTATATGTCCATCTATAAATGTAAACATAAAATCCTTTTTAAACAAGTAAATAATATCTTTAACAAAATTCTTCCCATCCAAAACTCATGTAAACAATTTAGCTCACTACTTGGCCTTTTTGTTTCACAGTTAAAAGTGGTCAAATATCACATAAACCTAAAAAGGTGAATTGGCAATGATCCATCTATGATTAGTGTTGATTCTCCATATCAACATCGATCCATAAATACCTGCATGTTCTTCTTTGCAAAGGATGTGATTTTTGACTGCAAAAATGTTGAAGGAATACTCCCAGAAGTTAACCTATGTTGTTGATGTTGCATGACAATCTACATTATAATCAAAGATCTTGATATCATTTTTTAATTCCAATGTTGCAATAAAATATCTCATTTATCCCATAAAGACCCTGGAATTCAGAATATCCATTGGAAGATGGTAGTGTAGTCAAGGTAATTTTATTTTATTGATTATCTTAATCTAAATCATCTTATTTTTATTATTTGTATATATCTACACTTAGAAAACTTCAAGAAATCCTACCTTTATCCAAAATCATATATTAAGCTTTGATCCTCATATTCCAGTAGAATTGTCACTAATTCATTTGAATCAGCACTGATTCATACAAAATCATCACTAATCGAGCTCTATGTTTTTATTATTCTATTTTTAGAACCCGAGTTTGTTTTAACAACATGAATTAATCTTAATCAAATAATCTATATCTATTTATCATAATCATTTACATCCATTTATATCATTTATCTTATCAAGTTATCTTGCATATGATCTACATCTTTTACATATCATTTTGTAATCTCTTTTATTAGTCATATGTATATTATAATCTTTATCAATTTTATCTACTTAATTGTATAAATAATGGACTAACATCCTTCTAAGGAAGTGTACCACTTCCTGGAACTAATCTTAGATTAGGCAGTCCACCTATTTCTTTTATTAGTTTATTTTTGTCAAGTAATCACATGTGTGCAGGTTAGCCTTCCCAACCAAAAAGGAGCTCTCACTATCATTGGATTCAAGCGATGCAAAAACATCTTATAATCCATAGGTAACATCACAAACCCTATTATTTCAAGTTTTTAGTAAATCACATTTCAATTCAAAGGAAATGAAAAACTACTTAAACACCTACATTAATTTATTTCCCTAATATATTGAAAGCCTTTGTCTCTCATTATCACAAGGTCTTTGCTACTCAACCCTCATCCCTAAAGATGGAGAATGTTATGTATCAATTCCTTGAATTGGTGTCTTATAGGGTTATTGAAGCTTAAATACTAGCATGTGACATACCCCTTTCCATCGATAATATTCAAGAGGCTACTATGCAAACGGACATTAAAAATCTCTTGATATCGATGGATTTCCATGTTTGTTCTATCAAGAATTACGGGACATTCTTGGGCTTGATCTTCATCAGGTGTATTAGGAAGCCATTCAAACCATTTCTCTAGGTAAGTTAATTAACCAAGGAAATATCATGTTTATTCCCAAAGTAGGAGATCTTTAGCTCATAACCAATTAACTATTAGGATAGGTTACTCATGTTTACTAGGTGATTTCTATCTTTTGGCTATTGTGTATTTATCCCACATTAGTTAGGATGCTTTACTCTTTGTTTGTACTTGCATATATATGCAAGGCTTCTCATTTGTAACATATAGAAGAAGTTTAGATGTAATATATTGTATTTACTACTTTGTTCTACATATCAATTTGTAACCCTTTGTTTTATAGATATCTCTTTTTGTGATGTTATTTGTTGTTAGAACCTGAGATTATGTATCTTGGAATGATCTAGTCATCATTCCTTTTATGGTACCAGAGCGTTAGGTGTTACAACCATCTATTTATGAGTTTGTTGTTGCAAAGTCTTTTTTGTATATTCCAGTTTTCTTCTCATTATCTGGATCTACATCTTTAGTGTCCCCAATTTTCATCTTGTTGTGTTCTCTACTATGCTATCCATACAATTTTTTGGATAAATTATTTTAAAAAATTCCATAAAATCGTGAATATCTTGTAGATCATTATTCTCCTCACATTGGTGTCTGATTTAGAAAATTCTTTCACTACTAGAAAGAGGACTTTGAGAGGTTTCTAGAAATTGGTAATATTAAGGATTATAATTAGTATTCAAGGAGATATGAATCTCTAAAGTTGACACTATGAATCTATTTTTCTATGATTTTTTATGTGCAACCACTAAAAAATTATATCTTGTATTTAAAGTGAAAAATCATCATGGAAGATTGATTTATGTAGAATATTTTTCTTTTCCTTTGCTATAAATTTTATTCAAGTCCATTTTTGTAAGATCTAGTATAAATAATTTAATTTTCTCCAAGAATTTAATTTTTTGTTCAATGTTTACTTATTTGACCCATTTTAATAACTAGAAACTTGTAAAAGCTACAACTTTTAAATTATGACTCGAAATCAAGTTTTATTTTCTTCAAAGAATATTTTTTTTTTATTTTCCATCCATTGGGGTCATTTATCTTATAAAACACACTCAATTATAAAGTGCTAATTTTGGGAGGCTTTACACATTTTTGGGGGTTAATTCATTCCTTGTCATTATTTAAATCAAGAATTATTCTTTTTTGGGGGATCATTCTTTCTTCTTCCTGAGTTCTTCCTTAATTTTGACAATTGATCACCTTAACACCTCAAACTACACTATCTGGAAAATAAAAATGAAGATACACCTTCAACTTAAAGGTTTTTGGATAATGGTACATAGCGACCTTCCCAACTTCACAAATGAGGAATATATTAGTTAGATTTCATCTATGCAAGATGAGACTCTTTGCTTGATTCATCTCAATGTTTCAGATAGCTTGCATATTCATATTATGGATACCACGTCACCAAATAAAGCTTGGGATGTTATTTCAGCCTTATTTGAGGAGGATATTGAGCCTTTTTAGTTTTCTAAACCCTCTCTTACTCCACCTCTTGTTCCACTTCCTTCTCCTCCTATTAGTGAGGATTTATATTTTATCAATAACATGGATGATGCTTCTCCATCTCCTTCTCTTCATGTCAGTGAGGTTTTCTCTTTTGATGATGTACTCTCTCCTCGTACTATAGTTTCTTGTGATGACATAATTTTGATGGGCATTGCTCTTTTTTTTGTCGATCAACCTTTATGGGATGAGTTTCTTCTAGACTTGGGATGTCTATTTATAGAACCTATATTTTTTTCTATGCAGGATATTGAGCCACCATAGATTATCACTTCAGATGATTCTACTAGTTCAAGTGAGAGTACACTTGTTGAGCATCATGTTCCACTTCCTATGTACATTATTTCAATGAATGTTCCATGTATTTATTCTAATTGGTTCACTTACATGGCATTAAATTCAGTTCTTTTGCATGATCTTGCTAGACCTATACCACACTTTAGAATTGGACATGATTCAGAGATATTTGTACTGCTACCTCCTTCATCTTCTATTGTGGGATGGGTAGACTTCAATTACACCATTTATGTTCTTCATTTGGGAAAATTAAGAAACATTATTTGATGTAGATGGACTTTATACATTATTCTAGTCAAGGATCTTGACATCAACACTGGTTATCTTACAAGATTGACTTGGAGTATTGATAGTAATTATCCTTGGGGGCCTCTAACTTTAGTTGAGGTGGGGGGGGGGGGGGGGGGGGGGGGGGGGGATGGGGGCTGCTCTTAGAGTAGGTTAATGATGTTTACTAAGCGATTTTGTCTTTTTCCTATTGTGGATTTATCCCACATTGGTTAGGATGCTTTGCATCTTATTTGTACTTGTCATATATACAAGGCTTCTTGTTTGTAGCATATAGAAGAAGTTTGGATGTAATATATGATATTTACTACTTTGTTTTATATATCAGTTTACAACCCTTTGTTTTATAGATCTATCCTTATATGATGTTCTTTGTTGTCAACACTTGAGATTATGTCCCTTAGAATGATCTAGTCATCATTTCTTTCATTAATGACCCATTACCCTTCTCAATATATCCTATAATATCATTGTCAAGGCTCTTGATCTTCAGGTTAGGTATTTTTTATCCCACATTAATCAACCAATAAAAACTAGGTTTATCCATAATAGATACATTCTTGAAAACATCGTTATTATTTAAGAAGGGAAAGAATGGGTTGGGAAATAAATACAAAAGACATTATTTGTTAAATTGACTTTGACAAGTCCTATGATAGAATTGAGTGGCCTTTCATACTAGCCATGCTTCAGGGTTATGATTCAACTCTAATTTTGTTAACACTGTTAAAAATATTTTTCAAGATGTTAAAGCATATATCACCATCAGTGGTGTTTACTCCAAATAATTTGGCCTCTTTCACTTTATTCGTCAAATATGTCATCTTGCCCCTTCACTATGTGTGTTGGCTACCAAAGGGTTCAATTATATTCTAGCTAACTATACTTCTAGAGGTTTCATTAAGGGTATCTCTCTTCCCCACTCTATAAAAAAAATGGTTAATGGGAACTTTGTTGATGATTCATTCCTCGCCCTTGTATAAGAATAAAATTTTGTTTCTAATGCTATGGAATGTTTAGATATCTTTTATCTAGCTTCAAGCTCTTCCATTTAATGGAATAAAACCCAATGCTACAAACAATATATCTCCTCCATACCTCAATGGAAACTATAGCATAAGTGGATTTGGATTCAACCATGAGAAAAATTCAAGTTTATGGGCATCCCATTTGTGTTCCAAGCCACTCCCTTGGACATGTGGGCATATGTGGTTCAATAGGTTGAGAAAAAAGTTGGCTTTTAGATTTATACACCCCTCTCTTACATGTGAAAGTTTCAAATATGCTTTAAAGTGTTGGTCAATATGCATGTCTATTATTATTCTTGTGGGACTCTCTGTTGGGAAATATGGAAGCACACAATTGATTACCAAGCAACTTAACATGCAGAAATTAACCAGAATACACAAGTAACTAGAATTCAAAAATGACACAGAATATGAGAGACAATACACAATTGTATTAAAACTCTTCCAGAAGGAAATACAACAAAGAAGATTGCCATAGTTCTTCTTCCTTACACACCTCTAGGGTTCCCACACCTCTAGGGTATAGACAGTAAATCTTCCCTCAAAGCTCTCTCTCTTACGGTCCCAACACACAACTCAAACACAGAGTTGGTGTTCACCTCCAACCAGCTAGTATCCACTACTGCCAGTACACAAGTGCTCCACGCACTCCACAAGTACACAATCGTACTTCAAGTAGATCTCCCCTGAATTGCAACAACCTGCAACCCAAATGATCTCACTTATGGAAGGATCTTCCTTGCCTTCCTCTTTGCTCTTTTTCTAAGTACACACTGTACTCCAAGTAGATCCTACCTGATCCTACTCCCTATTGTGTTGCTATCCTCCCTGATCTTGCACACCTACAAATCAATCTGGTTCTGCACACCTGCAAACCTGGATCATGCACACACATACTCCTGTAGATCAATGATCTTACTTACCATGCAGATCTCCTAACGTAGTCATGCACACCTCTTGACCAAGATCATACATACATGAAGAATCCCTCTGATTCTCCAAACCAACACCCACTCTTGGTACTGTGGCACTAAGAGGAACACACCATGCTCTCTTCACACATAGAAGGAGCTAATATTTTGCTCTCTTACTCTCTAGCACACTTTTAAAATACAGCCCATGAGTCTATTATATAGATCTCATCCAAACAATAATTAGACATCTAATTACAATAATTAGATCCACAGCTTCTAGTCTAAATTTGGCTCTTGACATGCAAACACTTAGTTCGTTAACTAACTACCCATAAAACTTGCAGTTCTAAACTGCACAGGCGACCGACGTCGGTCCCTGTTTTCCTAGAGGTGACCAACGCCGGCCGATCCCTGACCGATGTCGGTTGCTCTTCTTGTCTAATCTTGCCGACATCAATTGGCCTGATCAACGCCGGTGTCTGTGACACTCAGCAATGTCTCTGCAACCTCCTCCTTTGTTTGTATCAATGAAGCTTTTAGCTCCACAACCTAACAATCTCCCACTTGGAGATAAATAGTTGCACTGTACCTGTACCTGTACCTGTACCCCATCTAATCTATTTCTTGGCTTGTATCCCTCTTTAAGATCAATCTTGAAGACCACCCGCCACACAACCTGTGGTGCACCTCCTGTCATCCGAGTAACCTGCCACATCTAAACCTACAAACCCATGTAGTGAAGTCTTAATCCTGCATAGCATGAATCCCTATTATTGGTCCCTCTCAAATACCTGAGAACCCACTTCCCCGAATTGGCTCCTAACTCTCTGACAACTCCCACTACTTGGGAAAACTCAGGTCTATACCAGACCTCATGTGATTTCAGACATTGAACTGTCCATCCCTTAGTGTGCTTCGGTTTTGCATCCTACATAATGAACCTCGCCAACACCTGATTCACATCAGCTCCCACTAGAGACAAAATCAACCTGTGATCTCCATGTCTCTCATGCCAAAGAATTTTGCTACTCCAAATTCCTCATGACATGCCACTGAATTAACCTTACCCTTAGCTCAGCAAAACCCTATATGTACAAACCTGCTAGCTAGCATACCATCCACATATAGTAACAGGATAATGTCATGACCATCATCCCCCTGGTAAGACAAACACAATGGTTACACTGACATTGACTAAAGCCCTGCTTTGTCATCCACCTGTCAAACCCTGTACCACTGTCCTATAGCTTCCTCAAGACCATATGACTTGGCCTTTCATCTCACGTGTCCATTCTCTCTATTCTTTAACTAAGGTGTCCATTCATCTCTGTGCTTTCTTTCGACTGGCAACCCTACCAAATCTCCTGTTTGGTCCTGCATCATATTCCTGCCATGCTCCCACTATTTCCTAGATCCTTCCTGCTCTACAGTGAGCAATGAGTATAAAGAATAAGAACAATGAATTTGAGGCTTACTTACCATTTTAGTCCTCCATATGGGCGTTTGAGACTCCTTGACAGCTTACTGTCTGCCCAAAATCCGTTACAGTGACTGACCTCAGTCACTACACAGTCTGCATCTGATTGACGTCGGTTCCATGCGCCTATCCTGACTACCGACCCTATCGATGTCAGTGTCTACCTGTTGCTGACATCGGTCCTCATGACTGACGTCAGTCTTACCTATTGCCGATGTTGGTCCTCTTGATCGACGTCGGTCTTACCCTACCCGACATCACTGGCTTCAGTCTGCACATGACCGACATCGGCACCTATCTGTTCGATGCCAGTTCCCCTTGACCGATGCCGGTACCTATGTTCGCCTGTGAGTGATGAATTTTTACCTGCAAGCTCTCCATGGATCAAAACCCTGTCCAAACCACCCTGCTCAGAAGTATCCAGCCCCATCCACTAAACTTTGTCCGTCATCTCTTCCAAGAACACCAAGGCTTTCCAGTTCTTAAGCCTGTCAAACACATCTGACTTCCTCTTAAGAACATGCATCTCCTTCTTGCTCATGTGACCAAGCCTACAAAGCCACGTCTCTGCAACAGAAGAAGAATCAGTAATATAAGCAAGTAGATAAAGAGTACCTGCTTTCTTACCACCAGCTAATTCAAGTGTATCCGCTGTGAGAGTTCTTGTGCATCTCTCATCACCCAACTTTTCTGAAGAAATTAGCCATATCTTCAACACTGGGACCTGCATGACCTCCTTCAACACCCATGTGTTGGCCGCCTGCAATTTCAGCTTTACTTTCCCTTTGCCAATTCTTTGGCAAGGCACACCAGCCCCTAAATAAATCTTTCCAAAGTCTCCAAAGACCTTACCATGAAAATATACTCTATTTCAGACTGCATGGAAAGAGGCAACATAGTCTATAAAACAAGATTCTACTTTATCCAAGAAACATACCAGAGCATCCTGTGCCACATCACCTGCAACATCTGCTTCTTTAGTTCCTTCATGTTGATCTTCCACAAACCAACAATTTTCTTTTACCTGCTCTTTCTTTCCATAGGATAAATACGGAAGCACATAATTGATTACCAAGCAACTTAACATGCATAAATTAATCAGAATACACAAGTAACTAGAATTCAGAAATAACACATGATATGAGAGACAATACACAATTGTATTAAAACTCTTCCAAAAGAAAATACAACAAAGAAGATTGCCACAGTTCTTCTTCCTTACACACCTCTAGGGCTCCCACACCTCTAGGGCATAAACAGTAAATCTTCCCTCAAAGCTCTCTCTCTTACGGTCCCAACACACAACTCAAACACAGAGTTAGTGTTCACCTCCAACCAGTCAGTATCCACTACTGCCAGTACTCCAGTGCTCCACGCACTCCACAAGTGCTCCACACACTCCAAGTAGATCTCCCATAAACTGTAACAACCTGCAACCCAACTGATCTTACTTATGGAAGGAACTGCCTTGCCTTCCTCTCTTGCTCTAAACTGAGTACACACTATACTCCAAGTAGATCCCACCTAACCCTGCTCTTTGTTGTGTTACTGTCCTCCCTGATCTTGCACACCTGCAAATCAATCTGGTTCTACACACCTGCAAACCTGGATCATGCACACACATACACCTGCAGATCAATGATCTTACTTACCCATGCAGATCTCTTAACGTAGCCATGCACACCTGATGACCAAGATCATACATACATGAAGAATCCCTCTGATTCTCATCTAATTACAATAATTAGATCTGCAGCTTCTAGTCTAAATTTGGCTCTTGACATGCAAACACTTGGTTCGTTAACTAACTGCCCGTAAAACTTGCAATTTTGAACCGCACAGGCGACCGACGTCAGTCCCTGTCTACCTAGAGGTGACCGACGTCAGCCGATCCCTGACCGACGTCGGTTGCTCTTCCTGTCTAATCCTGTCGACGTCAGTTGGCCTGACCGACACCGGTGTCTATGACACTCAGCAACCTCTCTGCAACCTCCTCCTCTGTTTGCATCAGTGAAGCTTTTAGCTCAACAAACTAACACTCTCTACAAATTTGCTTATGTCAATATTGATAGAATTTTGAGGCAATTTTTGTGTTTCAATTGTGAAGGAACCAAAGGTTTCGATCAGGTTACATGGGATATTTGTTACAAACCAAGATACCTTGGTGGTTTTGGTCTTATGAACACCAAAATACAAGGTCATGCCTTGTGTGCAAAGTGGATCACGTAAGCCTTAGAAGGAGATGAAGCATGGAAAATCTTGCCTTATAACTGCATCACTCAAGGCAAGCCTGTGTGAAAGGGAACTTGGAACAAGTTAAATCTATAGACCCTTTTAATCACTCAAATGTTGATGACTATTGAGTTCATGTTTGTTGCTAAGATTATTTGGAAGCCTTGGAAACTACTAAAAAAATATTTAAGATGGGATGAAGATGGTTTTAGGTTTGGGCTCTCTCTAAAATTTCCACTCGTTATGGTGGTCTTCAATGTTTAATTTTTATGGAGTGTCATTTGCTCTTGTGTTGTGGATTAAGAACCTCTAGATTTTCAAAATAGGCATCAAAGTCATCTCTGATCTCTTTTTTAAACAAGGGTTTGGATTCCTTGGCATGCTCTTAGGGCTCAATTCAATTTGCAAGCCTTTGACCAAGCGTCCATCTTAGAAATTTAGGACTTTATGTTTGATGTGGACTTTCACAAAATTGGTGTTCAATATCCTTCTATTTGGTGGATTGATTGGAAATTCCCTGTTATCAATTTCTTTCCCCTCACACATCCAAATCGATGATCTCAATTTCAAGTGGAGAGTTAATTCCATTGAACAAGTTTGAAAAAGAAGATTTGAGCGGGTGTGGGCAGCCATAATTGAGCCTAAATAGACACACTTCCTCTGATGTATTCTTCACCATGGACTTCCTCTCGGTACTTAGTTAGTTCACATGGGCTTGGTTCATCTTGTTTGCTCAGTGTGTAACCCCCTAGAAACACTCAAACATGTGTTTTAGTTCTGCAAACATGCCCAGTTGGTATGGCTTTGGATTCATGCCCTATTTAATCCCTTATGTCCAAAAAAGTTCACATGGAAGATGGTGCTATTAGGGGACTCAGTTATGATTGTTGAAAAATTTACATAAATTTGAAATATTTTTCAAGTTCAGTTTTTTTTTAGTTATGGTAAAACAAAATGATGTTATTTTTCACATGTTACTCTTGAAGACTATTTTTCTATTGCTAACAAAATTAATGTTCTTTCTAATATCATGATTAGATTTAGTGCAAGTGGAGAAAGTGTGTCTTGAGGTGGAGCACCTCTAGACTCTTCTAGATCATTGGGGGAGTGCCCTGTATATTGTTTGATGGGTTCCTCCCAACTTTCATCGTCGAGGGTTACCCCTAAGGGACTGTGGCTACGAGGAGGGTGGTATAACCCACTCTCAGAAAAGACATTAGAGTGGCTCCCCTCAATAGCATTTTCCCACTCCCTTAGTTAGTCCAATGGCATTTGGTGGATGAGGGTGGCCTATGCTTCCCTAAGGGAAGTTCCTGGATGTGCACTTGCCATCTCACCATTTAGATAGTTGGTTGAGGAAGATAAAATAAAACAAAAAAGTAAAGATAGTTTGGAAGCAATACTTAATATAACTACCAACCTTTTAGAAACGGTTGGTGGATTGAGGTGGCAAGCTGGACAACCCACCATCTCCTCTTTTACTACTTATGATAATTGTAATTATTTAATATATTTTTATAATTAATTGCATATTCATTATTTTTAATTTAAAAAGTCTTTTTCAATTAAATGTGTATTAAACTTCTTGATATTCATTGATGTGACATTAAAGTGTAATTGTTCTACCCCTTTTTGTATGAATAACTTTGTTACATAATATAATATTAAAACATGAGACAAGTTTTTTTAATCCAAAAATAAATAAATACAAATAAAATGGTGTTCGTCTCGTCGCCCATCAAGAGAGCGAATAAAAGTGACTTGGGAAAAGTTTGAAAGCAGGGTGCCTACTTTTGGCCCACCCGCAGCTTCCTCCTCACCTTCCTATGCATTATCAAACAAAACCGTGTCCGTCGCATATTGTTTAGTAATCAATGAATTGTTGTACTCCTTCCTAAAACTTGTCGGTCCAACAAAACTCTGCCCTGTTTCAATACAAGTAGAATGTTCTTCCTTCTTTAAACAAAGGCAGCAGAATCGTTTCAAAGATAGCGTTTATTTTAATCGAAACAGAATTTCGTGTTGCAATTCGTTTAAGCGGCGCTAATTTGGTAAAGTTTTTTTCGGCATTTATGTGAAGACTTACCACTTTAAACATATTTCAGTTGTAGGGGCGCAAGGGTGAGGCTGAGTGTTTTTTTAAGCTTTGGGATTAATTATGAATGTAAAGAAGTCGAAAAAACAACGACTCTAAAGAAGTTGAGGAGAGGCGGGCCAAGTTTGAGTGTATTAAATCCACCCAGGTTCAAATTTAAAAAAACTTTTGCTAGTTACAGACGTTTATATGGATACTAGCGGTTGTGCCCGTTAGTTGCACGGCCATAAAATCTTATGTTTAACCAAGTCTAAAGAATACAGGGCGACAAAGTAGGTCTTCTTAATTGAGAAGAGAGCAAATTTATATATTTTTCTGAAGCATCATCCTCATGATCAGGGGTACAAAACTTTTACAATCACATGACAGACATTCTTAGTGAAATCATGATTTGCGCACAGATTAATTTGACACCCATGATTATGATTTGTTATAGGAACAAGCCACACTAAAACAAAACGATGCTTAAGCTCAGTAAAGGTTTTCCTACAGAGGCCAATTATTTTAGTACCTAGAATTACAGTGGATGGCAGACAATTTTATTTTAGTACTACAAAGACGAAGAATTACATTGGATCGACAAAGCTGCCAGACAATTTTATTTCAGTACTACAAAGACGAAGAATTACATTGAATCAACAAAGCTGCCAGACAAGTTTATTTTAGTACTACAAAGACGAAGAATTACATTGAATCAACAAAGCTGCCAGACAAGTTTATTTTAGTACTACACAGACTAATAATAATTGTGGAAACCGCTATCCACCCTACGGAATGCATCGTGTATGTTATAATTAGTAAGTGGCTATCCAGCCTACAGAATTAAATAGACGTAAACAGTAATAACAATATCATTTCATGCATTTGCAGAATTACCCAAGAGGCGGTAATCTACAGAACTATATAAGCGAGGCGATGCAGTTCACATTCTTCAATTTCCTTCGCTCTATCCGAGTTAGCAGAAGAAGACATGAAGGAACGCTGATATGATAAGCGGTGGAGTAGAGTATTTGCAGACACAAACGCCTCGCAGAGATGTGTGTACACCGACCAAATCAAACTAATTTCTAAATACGGCATGTCTGTCGTGGGGTGAATTTCTTCCTCAGATCTCAGAGAATACCAAAATTGCAAATGAGTGGACAAAGATGGTAATGCCATTCACAATCGTCATCTTAATGGCAAACCCTATTTACCACAAATCCAAACTCGGGTCAAATATTTCACACTCGAGAGCGTGTGGTTCGAGGTTTTGTAGAATGCATTATTAGCAGATAGTTGTTAGTAGAGGCTCCATTCTGTGGTGTACATTCATCCCACACAGGTTGGGATAAATCTATACCATTCTTAACGCCACGCCAGGCATTTTAGTTAAGTTGGACATTCCGTTATTAGTTCCGGCTAAACTAGTGCATTATAACTTTTACTTTTCAATTATTTTATAAATTAATTAATGGAAAAATAAAAATATATATCTATAATTTAACTTTATTTGCTTCTCTTTATATAATTATAATAAAAAAAACGGGGTTAAAATCATAACACATACACCTTCGTATTTTGTATTTTATAATCATCAGTATGTAATTTAGCTCTACTTGCCAGCAAATCTTTTTATTCCAGGCAGAAATAGAAAACACAGTACGGCGCGGCTGGAGTTTGAAATAGTTGGGAAGGATAACGTTTTGCATGAATTTATTTGACAGGGTCTCCGGATCGGTGGCCATCTGGATTGACAGGTTGCTCCTCTATGTCAGGAATCACGACGCAGCTGGCCATCTTCATCATTACCCTGCCCTCTCCTCATGCCAAACTGTGCCCAAAATTACAGGGATTCTCTAACCACGTGATGTTGTAAATAAATCCCACAATTTTCAGCGAATCGCTGTTTGGTTATATATATAATTTTAAATATATAAAATTTGAAAAATAATGATTTTATAAATGTTAAAAATTAAATAAAAATCATATTTTAATCTGTAGTAATTAGTAAAGTCAATTTAAAATTATAGAGATTTTTTAAAAGTAATATTACACTTAATATTTATAAAAAAGTCTAAGCAAAAATATTTACATAAGAAATAAATAATAATAATTTATTTATTTTGATAAAATAGAAAGAAATATTACATATAAATTATAATTTACAAAATTAATTTAAAAAGTAAACAAGGTCACAAGCTTATAGAAAAAAATAAATATTTGTATAAAGATAGTTATAAAATAATAAGACATAAAACATGGTCTCTAAATAAGCCTCTTTTTGAAATGAATGAAGTGCTCTCTTTCAAAATTTATAAGTATGTAATTCGTCCGTCAACCATGCACTATATATTTATTATTATTATTTTTTTTTGGGGTCATTTTCATAATAATTTTTAAACATTCATATTAATTGTTGTATAAAAAATAATACACTTAATATTTGATAAGGGAAAGGACCTTCAATAGTAGTTTTAATACGATTCTTCCTCACAATTGATGTTAGGTTTGTGGAGCTAAAAGCTTCACTGATGCAAACAGGAGAGGAGGTTGCTGAAGGTTGCTGAGTTGCAGAGAAGTTGGGGTCGGTCTGATCAGCCGACGTCGGCAGGATAGCAAAGGGAAGCAACCGACGTCGGTCATATATCGGCCGACGTCGGTCACCTCCAGGCAGACAGGGACCGACGTCGGTCGCCTGTGTGGTTCGACTGCGAGCTATTTACGGGCAGTTAGCTAACGAACCAAGTGTTTGCATGAAGAGATCTAATTTTAGACTGAGAGCTGCGGATCTAATTATTGTAATTAGATGTCTAATTATTGTTTGGATGAGATCTATATAATAGACTCATGGTTGTATTGGAAAAGTGTACTAGGGAGTAAGAGAGCATAATTATAAGCTCCTTCTGTGTGTGAGGTAGAGCAATGGTGCGTTCCTCCTAGTGCCACAGTACCAGGTGTGTTGGTGCTGGATTGGAGAGCCAGCTGGGTTCTTCAAGAGTGTAGGATCTTGGTCACAGTTGCATGGCCTATATAGGAAATCTACATGGTAAGTAAGATCGTTGATCTGCAGGTGTATGTGTGTGCAAGGTCGAGGTTCACAGGTGAGCAGAACCATTGTTTGATTTGCAGGTGTGCAAGGTCATACAGACAGCAACACAATAGGGAGCAGTATCAGGCAGGATCTACTTGGAGTACAGGTGTGTACTCGGATAGAGCAAGAGGAAGGCAAGGGAGTTCCTTCCATAAGTATGGTCTGTTGAATTGCAGGTTATTGCAGGTTCATGGGAGATCTACTTGAAGTACTTTGAGTACTTGTGGAGCACGTGGAGTGCTTGTGGAGTGCGTGGAGCACTTGTGTTATGCGTGGAGCATGGGAGGTGAACACCAACTCTGTATTTGAGTTGAGTGTTGTGACCTGTGAGAGGGAGAGCTTTGGGGAGAAGAAGTAATGTTCACTTGAGGTGTGGGAAACCTCTGTAAGGTGGTGGAGAAGAAGTGGCATCTTCTTTATTGTATTCTTTTCTGTATAAAGTGTTAATACAAGTTGTGTATTGTCTCTCATATGCTGTGTTATTCTGAATTCTAGTTACTTGATGATTCTGGTTATTTTCCGCATATTATAGTTGCTTGAAGTTTTGGTAATCAATTGTATGTTTCCGGTTTCGCATCCTGACAAGTGGGATCAGAGCATGTTTGTTGTTCTAGATTCCTGACAAGTGGTATCAGAGCTAAGGTTGCAGGAAGCAGGTTGTGTTTTGGTTACAGGGCACTCTCAGGGGTTTCTGATTGAGTGGGAGTAGAGCAACGGCAGATCAAAGTAAGCTAAGAATGGAGGAGTTGAAAAGCACAGACGATTACTCACGGTCCTATGGAAAGAAAGAGCAGGTAAAAGAATATTGTTGGTTGGTAACAGATCAGCATGAAGAAACTGAAGATACAGATGTAGCAGGTGTTGTTGCACAGGATGTGTTTGCAGGTTTCTTGGATAAAGTTGAATCTTGGATAAAAGATTCGGTTGCCTCTTTCCATGCAGCCCCAGGTAGAGGAGCTGGTAAGCCTTGCCAAAGAATTGGCAAAGGGGAAGTGAAGCTGAAATTGCAGGCGGCCAACACACAGGTGTTGATGAAGGTCATGCAGGTCCCAGGTTTGGAGATATGGCTAATTTCTTCAGAAAGATTGGGTGATGAGAGATGCACAAGAACTCTCACAGCGGTAGCACTTGAATTAGCTGGTGGTAAGAAAACAGGTACACTTTATCTACTTGTTTATATTACTGATTCTTCTTCTATTGCGGAGACGTGGCTTCGTAGGCTTGGTCACATGAGCAGAAAGGAGATGCATGTTCTTAAGCGGAAGACAGATATATTTGACAGGCTTAAGAACTGGAAAGCCTTGGTGTTCTTGGAGGAGATGGCGGACAGAGTTCAGTGGATGAGGCTGGATACATCTGAGCAGAGCAGTTTGGACATGGGTTTTGATCCAAAGGAGCTCGCGAGTAAAAAGTCATCACTCACACGCGAACACAGACACCGGCGTCGGTCAGGAGGAACCGGCGTCGAACAGACAGGTGCCGATGTCGGTCATGTGCAGACCGAAGCCGGCGATGTCGGGCAGGGTAAGACCGGTGTCGGTCATGGGACCGACGTCGGCAGTATGTAAGACCGATGTCGGTCAGGAGGACCGACATCGGCAGAAGGGACACCAGCGCTGGCAGGTTGGTAGTCAGGTACAGACGCATGAGAACCGACGTCGGTCAGATGCAGACTGTGGGGTGACCAAGGTCGGTCACTGTAACGAATTTTGGGTGGACAGCACGCTGTCAAGGAGTCTCAAACACCCATATGGAGGACTGAAGGCGTAAGTAGGCCCTCAAATTCGTGTTCCTCTTCTTCATACTTGTTGCTGATTGAAGAGCAGGAAGGATCCAGGAAACAGGTGTGAGCTAGGCAGGATTATGATGCAGAACCAAACGGGAGTTTTGGTAGGTTTGCCAGCTGGATGTAAGCACAGAGACGAATGGATGCCTTAGTAGAAGAATAGAGAGAATGGATACGTGAGACGGAAGACCAGGCATATGGTCTTGAGGAGCTGCAGGACAGTGGTACCAGGTTTGACAGGTGGAGGACGAAGCATGGCTTCAGTCAGTGTCAGGTAACTACTGTGGTTTGCCTTACCAAGTGGATGATGAGTCGCGACATCATTCTGTTGCTGTATGTGGATGGTATATTTGCTAGCAAGGTTAGTACATACAGGGTTTTGCTGAGCTAAGGGTAAGATTAGTTCAGTGTCATGTCATGAGGAGTTTGGAGCAGCGGAATTCTTTGACATGGGAGGCATGGAGATCACAGGTTGATTTTGTCTCGAGTGGGAGCTGATGTGAATCAAGTGTTGGCGAGGTTCGGGATGCAGAACCGGAGCACACTAAGGGCTGGACAGGTACAGTGTCCGAAATCACATGAGGTCTGGTATAGACCTGAGTATTCCCATGCAGTGGGAGCTGTCAGAGTTAGGAGCCAATTCGGGGAAGTGGGTTCTCAGGTTTTCTGAGAGGGACCGGCAGCAGGTGTTGCTATGCAGGGTCAGGACTTCACTACAGGTGTTGTAGGTTCGGATGTGGCAGGTTACTCGGATGACAGGAGGTACACCACGGGATGTGTGGTGGGTTGTCTTCAGGTGGGAGCTTGAAGAGGGATACAAACCAGGAAACAGATTAGACAGAGTACAGGTACAGGTACAGTGCAGCTGTTTATCTCCAAGTGGGAGATTGTTAGGTTTGTGGAGCTAAAAGCTTCACTGATGCAAACAGGAGAGGAGGTTGCTGAAGGTTGCTGAGTTGCAGAGAAGTTGGGGTCGGTCTGATCAGCCGACGTCGGCAGGATAGCAAAGGGAAGCAACCGACGTCGGTCATATATCGGCCGACGTCGGTCACCTCCAGGCAGACAGGGACCGACGTCGGTCGCCTGTGTGGTTCGCCTGCGAGCTATTTACGGGCAGTTAGCTAACGAACCAAGTGTTTGCATGAAGAGATCTAATTTTAGACTGAGAGCTGCGGATCTAATTATTGTAATTAGATGTCTAATTATTGTTTGGATGAGATCTATATAATAGACTCATGGTTGTATTGGAAAAGTGTACTAGGGAGTAAGAGAGCATAATTATAAGCTCCTTCTGTGTGTGAGGTAGAGCAATGGTGCGTTCCTCCTAGTGCCACAGTACCAGGTGTGTTGGTGCTGGATTGGAGAGCCAGCTGGGTTCTTCAAGAGTGTAGGATCTTGGTCACAGTTGCATGGCCTATATAGGAGATCTACATGGTAAGTAAGATCGTTGATCTGCAGGTGTATGTGTGTGCAAGGTCGAGGTTCACAGGTGAGCAGAACCATTGTTTGATTTGCAGGTGTGCAAGGTCATACAGACAGCAACACAACAGGGAGCAATATCAGGCAGGATCTACTTGGAGTACAGGTGTGTACTCGGATAGAGCAAGAGGAAGGCAAGGGAGTTCCTTCCATAAGTATGGTCTGTTGAATTGCAGGTTATTGCAGGTTCATGGGAGATCTACTTGAAGTACTTTGAGTACTTGTGGAGCACGTGGAGTGCTTGTGGAGTGCGTGGAGCACTTGTGTTATGCGTGGAGCATGGGAGGTGAACACCAACTCTGTATTTGAGTTGAGTGTTGTGACCTGTGAGAGGGAGAGCTTTGGGGAGAAGAAGTACTGTTCACTTGAGGTGTGGGAAACCTCTGTAAGGTGGTGGAGAAGAAGTGGCATCTTCTTTATTGTATTCTTTTCTGTATAAAGTGTTAATACAAGTTGTGTATTGTCTCTCATATGCTGTGTTATTCTGAATTCTAGTTACTTGATGATTCTGGTTATTTTCCGCATATTATAGTTGCTTGAAGTTTTGGTAATCAATTGTATGTTTCCGGTTTCGCATCCTGACAAGTGGGATCAGAGCATGTTTGTTGTTCTAGATTCCTGACAATTGACAAAGGTCAATTTTTACTCAAAACAACGAGAATTTGTATTAAAAGCCGTGTGAATTTTTTTATAAAAAATCTCGAAACATTTTTCCCCTCGATAGAAAATATATTTTTAAATTTGATCATTATTTGTAGCTTGTTGAGTTTGATCAAGCCCTACTCTTCATAAACGCTATACGTATGCATGATGTATCAAATAATAACATAGTAAATAAATATGTAAAATTAAAAATGGTATATTGTTATTTTTTTTTTAAATAATATTGTTAATATATTTTAATGGTAAAATAAATAATAAAAAATAATAATTTGGTTAATGTTTTACATTTTATATTGGTTAATAAATGTTAATGAAAATGTGAGATAAACAAAGTTATTTTTTTTTTCATTTTAATTAATTTTTAACATTTTTTGTATCGCATTTTTTTAATGATATAAAAATGTATTTATAAATTATATATTCAAAAAAATTAAACTTTGTTTATCTCACATTTTCCTTAACATTTATTAACCAATATAAAATGTAAAACATTAACCAAATTATATATATATATATATATATATATATATATAAAATTGAAATTTGATTTTGTATGGATTAGATGAACATAATAGTTTTTTAGTTTAGTGTCACATCTGTTAAATTCTCTAGTACGAATTTGATCTCATTTTTTTATTAATATTTCTTAAATTTTGTATTTTGGTGGATAGTTAAGTAACACCTTTTACACCATAATTTTCATTATTAAACTACAATCCACTTGATAATACTTTAATTTTATATGATAATAAATACAAAAAAATCATGCATCTAAAAATTATCTAATATTGAATGAATCAATAATATACACCATCAAATCATTTAAAAATCATTTCGATACATTAAACTATGAAAAAGATAACCTAACATAAAAATATCATTATTTTTTTTTTTTAAACATCATTGGGGTTCTTCCAATTTAAACCCCATATATAATATTTTATTTGGGCCACTTTATATGCTTAAATATATGTAAATAGAGTTGTTCTCTATAATATAAATTATAAAATAGTTCTCAAACAAATAAGGTTATATTTTTTCTTATTTTTGTTTTATATTATACTTTTATCACATCTAATATATATAAGATAATAATTTATAAAAATAAATTATTAGATTAAATATATTAAATATTATGTTAAAACAATATTTTGTGGAATCGAGATATTTTTATTATAATAACCTTACATTAAAAACAATTTATTTTTATGCAATTTTATACTTTGAGATCACCATTTTTCCTAGATGGGAGGTGATTTCGATAGTGTTTTATCATGGGACACTTTTAAATATTTAATAAGGGTATTACGTGCCTAAGGTTTATAAATAGGATGAGGCAAAGAGTGCTCACATAAGTTGTAATTTTGATTTGGTTGAAAGATGTCCTTAGCGGATGGAAGAAATAGTATGCTTGGATTATAGTTTAAAAAGTGAGGGAGATCACAAGCTTATAAAAGATGGGGAAACACTTGTATAAGTATAATTATAATTATAAGGTATATGAAACATGACCTTTAGATAATCCTCTTCATGATGTTAATGAGGTGTTCTCTTTTTAAGTTTATTGGTATGTGATACGTCTATCTATCATATATAATATAATGTTAATTGTATTTTCATATTAATTATTATAAAGGTAAAATTGATATAATATAATGTTAATTGTATTTTCATATTAATTATTATAAAGGTAAAATTGAAAATAGGAATTGAGAAATGAAATACACATTTTTTCATTTTTGTTTAGAGTATTTATTCTTAGAATATAAATGTTTGGCACAATACAAGTTTAACACTTTTGCATATATAATAAGTGAAAATTCAACATCCTTTATGTATAATATGGATGCAAGGAAAGAGGTGATATTGATGTATGGACACATGTACATGGATGGTCATCTCTATGTATTTAATTACATAGAGTTGGTTTTATAAGTGATTCTCATGGGAGATGCATTATTGATTCTAATTATCATTTTCTAGGGTACATTGATGATGAAGGTAAAAAATATAGAAAGCCACCAAATCAAAAGAGAATGATGTGATCACAACTTTTTTACTGCTAACATGCAACCAAAAACCATGTAAAAAATAGATAATATGCATAATGAATGGAACTATGTTACTTGAATTTGGTTTTACGAACCCTAATATGATAAAAACTAGTAGAATAATTCAGATTATAAGATATGGCATTCAATCATATATATGAATATAAAATACTGAAATCGATTGTAATAATTTGACAAGTGGCATATATTATTTATAGTAATTTTAACAAAGGGATGATTATTTACCTTTTATGGTTGATTGCCTAACTGTGACTATATTCTTTCAATATAAAATAGACTAAAGCATGCATGTGATTCGTCTGGTTTAGGAACTATGTTTTAATTTGTGTAGGGTCGATTTTGTTAGATATGGGTTAGTATTAATTATTGATATTGACATATACTTGAACTTGGTATTGTCCTATGCAAAAATGAGGGATTATGACCATATACTCACCTTCACCTATCTCTATAAGTTCTATATGTGTGATGTCAAACCCTAATGATGCATGCAACTTCATAAATTAGCCTCCACCTTGAAACCCTAGGTGTGCTTGTGAGGGATAGGAACCTACAAAAACCACAAAAATGTAATGGGATAAGTTGACCCCAATCACCTTTATTTGATGATTGATCATTGCCTACGTAATCAATACTCTGAGGAGAGAAATCAAACCACATGTAGTTATCCCACCTAGTATGATTGTGCAATTGTGCTTAGGTTTACTATATCTATGCAACTAATGATTTGGATTTGTTATTTGACAATGTTTGCTTTAAATTTTATTTGGTATGCTTCAAACTTGGCTTGTGACTTCTCCTAATGATAAATTCATAATGTAGGAATAATAGGGAAGATTTTCTCAATGTGTAATAGTATATAGATGTGTTTTAACCTTTTAGGACTTAGTGAATGTAAATCTTGTAGTTTTTAAAGAGTTGAGTATATTAAATCAAGGTAAAAATATACAATAAATACAACCATTGATCTTTTATAGAATTGACTAACTTTGACCTTTCTAAAAATATTAATAAATAGTGCAAATAAGATCTTAGCTGGAAAATGACTGAAACAGATGATCTAGAGGCTAAAAATCAAGGTAGAGACTGGTATGAGAGTCATGAACATGATCTCAATGTCAAAACCCCTCCTAGACAATAGCTCCCTAATTTTAGAATAGCTCCATGTGGAACTAGTGTCCCTATTTTGGAGGTAGTGTCCTCTATAGAAGACTATCACGAGATTTTAGGTGCACCTGTGTTTGGATTTGTAAGGTTTGTTTCTATATGCATGAGTTATGAAACCTTGTATATGGCCTATTTTGACTAAATTTGTGAGAAAACCCTAATCCTTCATGTTTTTAGGGCATATATTTGATACAAGCTAAAAAGTGTGTTTGTTCATGGGGTAGGCTGGACATCCTCAACACCCCATTGTGAAGAGAGTTGCCTACATACTAATACTCCAAAGAGGGATGGATCCCAATTTAGTTCTCCCCGCCTAAGTTCTAGTACAAGTACAAATGAAGCTAGTATGATAAATAACTTGATTGTTTTGAATGTGCTTGAGACTCTAAATCTAAGTAATTTAAGCTTAGAAATATTGTAGATGGTAGTATGTAGAAGTAGGGTAGAATAGGGATCGATAACCTTAATTGTGCACAACTTATTATGAGTTTAGATATGTAATTTGCATATGATTTCCATCTAGTGGTTAGTGTTGTAGTCTAGAATTGCAACTTTATGGGAGAGTTTTTTAGGATCTCTCACTCCTAGCTACAATATTGGAACAATTTCAGGCTGTGAGTATTTTGTAGTGAGGTTGAACCTCTAGGCTTTTTAATGAGGCTATCTCCTCATATGATTCACTTTGGCTTGATTCCCACACTAAAACCTACCGCTGACTAAGGAAAAGGGAGATAAAGATAACATGAAAGGGAAATATAAGCTAAAGATGGTGATGCACCAAATATGAAATGATCCACTTCCAACTCGGATGCCTTAATGACTACTAATGAATTCAAACAAGACACAAACTAATTTAATCCTACCTGAAGGCCACAAGTATAAGTATTTTATAAGGAGGTCAAAGGGAAACCTTGTAATTTGAAGGACAGAAAGAAATAGGTTTGTATGAGACACTATAAACTTGTGACAACCTGCAATGAACCAAAAGAATTAAATAGAGGTGCGTGGAGGGTTCACAAATGATGAAAAGAGACATACCTTCTACAAGTTAAAACCCTAATAATGCACACTTCACTCCAAACTAGAATCAGGAAGTTTATCTTATTGCTTCAAGAGAGTGTTACAAAGCAATTTTGACAGAGTAACTCTATCACCAATCAAGGGATCCATTTTGTGGCTCAAAAGCCTCTATATATAGTAGAAACAAATGAGAGAAGAAGGGGCTTGGATGAGAAAATGGAGAGGGGGTTCATAAATGGCTACAACCACTACTACTATCCTTGAGCTCTTTTGCATTCAAAGCATGCAACTGCCTTGATCATGAGATAAACCACCTAAGATGGTTGTAAATATCCTCAAGCCCCTCACGCATTCAATTCTCCCATTTTTGGAGTTGAAAGAGATATGTTGTGGGTAGTTGTACGTCTCTACCAAGTGTGAATGATTTGATTGTTGTATTAAAAACTTGGTGTGCTCCCTCACTTTACATATCTTGCATGTATAAGGACAAAATCCCCATATCTTTGAATCTAGACCGAGCCATGCTCCTTTTATGTTGAGCAGTTATTCGTCAGAGATGATGGCCATGTTGAAAGATGAGGGCATCTCCATTAATTGCACCTATCAAATCCTACTTTGAAACCTAGACCAAATCTTTCATATAGATAGAAAACCAATCTAAGGACATTGGTTTTCTTGTATCCATTTATGTCGATGTAAGTCCATAAATTGCATAGCTTCTTTTGATTTTTATTAGGTCTAAAAGGCCTATTTTTTCCTCTACATAGCCTTACTGGCAACACTTGGCCCTTTTAATGCATTTGGTCCAACTCGGGTCTACTTGAGCTCCTTGACTATTTTGACCATCATGCATCATTAGATCTTTTATCATGAGATCTTGACAAGTGTCAAGCTCACAAAAATCTTGATCAATACTTTTGATCTCTTAAATGCCAATGGCTACTTGTAGGGGCTGAAGTTGACATCTGTGAGCTTGTCATCAATTCCTTTGGACAAATTGTTTTGGCAATTTTCTTTGGCATTATATCTCTCAGACATCTCTCCTGAACTAATTCCTTCAGCCCCTTTTTCTCGATCTTATTTCCTTAAGACAACTTTCCCAAACTTATTTCTTCAAGCCAAATTTATTTGGGTTTTGTTGAGCACTTTCTCGTGGACCTTTTTCTTTCAGACTTTGTTTTTATTATTTCCCTTTGGAAATGCCTCTCAAAAATTTGATTAATGCCTTTCAAAACTTAGAAATGGGCCATCTACTTTGAGAAAATCCTTCGGCTTTTTCATTTTGGACCATCAAAACTTTGTAATGGACCATTTCCCTGAGAAACAAGTCCTTCAGAAAAAATGAACTGGCCATTCCCTTGAGAAAAAATACCCTTCAAAGTTTTGAAAAGAACCTTTTTGCCTTTGGAAATTCCCTTCTAAGAAAATTTAAATGGCCTTCGGCTTTGAAAAAGTGCCCTTCGAGAGAATTGAAAATGCCCTTCAGCTTTTTGAAAAGAACCTTTCCCTGAGAAAAGATCTTTCAGAATTTTGAAAAAGCCCTTTGGGACTTTGAGAATACCCTTCGAAACCTGAAAAGGTCCCTTTTTGCTGAGAAAAGTGCCCTTTGGCATTTTTGAAAAGGTCCCTCCGGTTTTTTGTTTTGGCACTTCTTCCTGAAGGAATTCCTTTCGAAGGAATTCCTTCAAAAATTTTCCTTTCAAATTTTTGTAAAATACATTTTGGCTTCTTGTCCTTCAAAACTTTTCCAGAAAAATTCCTTCAGACCTTTTATTTTAGAAAAAATGTTTGAAACAATTCCTGATACTTAGCCCAAAAAACTTGAAACAAATCTCCCAAAATAAATAGGTCTTTGGGGAAATTGTTGCAGAATAATTTCCCTGAAAGAATTTAGTCTTTGTCTTTTACTTTGGACATTTTGTCTGAAAGAATTATCCCTTCAAAAAAATTGTCTTGGATAACTTGTCTAAAAGAATTCAACACTTAGCCAAAAAAGGGTCCTGAAAGAAAGCCAAAAAAGGGTCCCAAAAGAAACTATCTTAGCAATGAAAAGGTCAACAAAATTCCAAAGTAAAGACTTAGCCCAAAATGCTTTATACTTAGCTTTTTCAAGGTATGTAAGCCCTTCCAGATTAGTTCATAAAACTATTATTTGACCTTCAAGCTTTAAAATTTTACTTTACTTATTCATATGAGCAAAACCTTGGTATGTGGGCCAAAAAATGGCCAACATCTTTGGTGACTCTCAGGGAAGCATGACTGCTATGCTTGAGAACCCAGACCACTTGCCTTGTCTAGTCCAATGGGCATGGAGTCATTAGCCTCTACAACTGAGTTGGTCTAAAATTAGATACAAGGATAAAATTTTATGTCACTTCCTCTTAAAGCAACAAGGACAAAAAACAAAATAAACACTGTGCCCAAGGCACATAGAAAAGGGAAACACACAACTAAAAAGATGTATACAAGGCACTTAGGAGAAAACATGAAAAACTATACAAAAAGTACAATATATATAATGGTTTTAAACTCTTCTAATAACAAGGCTTTAAAATAATCATTGTGGTATACCTTGATGATTTAATAGTCTTTTCTAAGCATCATCTTGATCATGTGCGCCATCTACAATAAGTGCTGGAACGATGTCGACAGAATGACATTTCTCTAAATCCTAAGCAATCAATTTTTGGGGTGACAGAAGGGAAACTTCTCAGACACACTGTATCTTGAGAAGGTATAAAGATTGACTCAAAAAGAGCCAAATCCATCCAATAGCTTGCTCTGCCCACTAGTAAGACTTTAATTCACTCTTTCTTTGGAAAGTTGAATTTTCTATGAAGGTTCATCCTTGAGTTCACAAAGAAGACTCGCCACATTGTGGACATGATGAAGGGAAAGGCCACTTTCAACTAGACTGAAGAAGGAAAATCAGCATTTCAAAACATCAAGATAGCTATTGCCCATTCCCCAATTCTAGTTTGTCTAGATTACACCAAAGACTTCATAATGTATAGTTATGTTTCTAGACACACACTTTCAACAATTTTGGTTCAGTAGAACAAAGAAGGTGTGGAATATCCCATATCCTTCATGAGCTATCTCCTCAAAGCTCATGAGCTAAAATAATCAAACATGGAGAAACATGCTTATGCAGTGGTAAAGGCAGTAAAGCATTTCTGCTTTTACATTCTGAATTCACATGTTGTTACCCTAGTTCCTGATGCAACAGTCAAGTCCATATTAACTCAGCAAGAGTTTGAAATAAAAAGGGGCAATTATATTTCTAAAATCTAGGAGTTTGATCAAGTTATCAAACCAACGAAGCTAGTGCGGGGAAGGGGTCTATGCCAATTAATTGCTGACAACATACCAGAAGAAATAGGGCATGAAGAAATAGAAGTGGGAGACACACCAATAGTTCTTTTTGTCACCACTATGGATGAGTGTTATTCAAACATCACTCATTTCCTTACCTATAGTGAGTGTCCTACTCACCTATCTCATAAAGAAAAGAGGACTGTCAAGTTGAAAGCTACCAACTTTGTCCTATGGGACAATGGGCTATATAAGAGGAACCTTGATGGGGTATTCTTTCACTGCATGGATAAAGTGCAACAGAACAAACTTCTAGAATCCTTCCACAATTTGGCTTGTGGAGAACATTTTTTTGTGCCTGTAACTGCCCATAAGATTCTATGAGCTAGGTATTATTGGCCTACCCTGTTTCAAGACACATACAAATGGGTGCGTAAATGTGAACTGTGTCAACAGTTTGTTGGAAGACCCAAATTGGTTGCATTGCCTCTCAAGATAGTAGTAATAAAAGAGCCATTTCAACAATGGGGAATTGATTTCATTGGTGTTGTAAACCCATCTTCGAGCGCTAGACATGATTATGTCCTCACAGCCACATATTACTTCACCAAGTGGGTGGAGGCCATTCTAGCCAAGCATGCCACTTCAGAAGTAGTATGCAATTTCCTCAAGGAGAACATCATTTCTAGGTTTGGGGTCCCAACCAATATTGTGACCGATAATGCAGCCTATTTCTCTTCCCATGAGATTACTCAATTCTTTTTTTATTATGGGATTAACCTCTCCCACTCTTCTAATTATTTTCCATAAGAAAATGGCCAAGTAGAATCGAGCAATAAGAACCTGGTCACCATCATCAGGAAGCTGGTAGATGACAATCAAAGAACCTAGCATAAGGCATTGTTTGATGCTTTATGGGTAGACAGAATTATGCCCAAGAGGGCGATAGGTATGTCACCTTTCCAACTTCTGTATGGTCTCAATGCAGAGATACCAATCACCTTGGAATTACCAGCATTGAAGTTGGCAAAGGCAGTAGAACATTCAAGTTTTAAAAATGCCATCAACAAGAGGATCATGTGCTTGACTAAAATTAATGAGAAACAAACCATGGTGGTGGATCGAATTGCTGCACATCAAAGCCTGGTAAAAAGACTCTTTGACCAGAAAGCAAAAACCCATGAATTTCATATTAAGGATCAAGTTTTGTTATGGGATAAGAGGAGAGAACCGAAAGGAATGCATGGAAAATTTGATTCCTTATGGAGATGCCCATTTGCTATTCATCAACTTAATGACAAAAATAGTTTCCTGTTGAAGTGTCAAGACGGCATGCCTTTTTCTCTGCCTCGCAATGGGCAACATCTGAAACACTTCAATCCTTGAAGTATCAGATGACATCAGTTGTACATAATTATATAGTCTTTAGTTTTATTTTGTTTGGTTTGTTTTGTTTTATTTTTGGCACATTTATTTTTGGGTGGCATGACTCCATAGCCCAATGACATACATGAAGGCACTGAGATTATGGATTCTACTCCCTTCAATTATTTTTGCAATCAATGGAAGTTCCCCAACTGGAGCCAGCTGTTGTTCTTAAAATCCATCACTTATTTTTGGGGACAACATATCGAATATTTTGGTCTTAAAGGCCAAAATGATCTCTTTCCTTCTCAAAAATGTTCTGAGTATTCAAATTCTTCAATTATTCAAGTCTTCTCCGCCAAAGAACTCACAGGTTCAACATGCAGGCTTTCTTAGAAAGAAGTTCCAACACTTAGGCAATTTCAAGGCTGGTTTAATGCCGAGGTTCAATCAAAGGTCCATCGGTAGGCTTCAAACAAATAGAATGAACCACTTTGAACTATTGAACCATTTAACCCTGCCTCCACAAGGTTCAAAGGTCCAATGGGTTCAAAGGTTCAAAGACTTCAACGAACTTCAAGAAAAAAGGCTTCGAAGAGTTAAGGTTGAACTATTGAACTGTTTAACCTTAAACCAAAATGATTCAATGAGTTCAAAGGTTTAACGGGTTCAATAAGATCAAAAGACTTAGAGAATAAAAGGATTCAAAGAAAGAGAATGAATTGTTGAACCGTTGATCTTTGAACCAAAATGGTTCAAAGGTTCAAAGGTTCAAAGAAGTTCAAAGTTTAGAAAGGAAGCTTCGAGCAAATGGAAGAAGCAAAAGAAGTTCAACAAGGAGTTCAACCAAAGGGTTCGAAGAATGATTGAACGAAAGAGTCGAGTGAACAGACAAGTCAATTGAACCGCTAACCATTGAACTACTTTGAACCTTTGAACCGATGCACTCTAAGGTTCAAGTTTTAAAGTAGTTCAAGCTACTAAGTGATCATGACGTCCCCACAAATGTCAAATTCAAGGTAATGAAATATCTGTTGATTTCAAATATGGCATGGACCTTGTGAACAAATTCAGTGATCGGCCAAAGAAGAAGCTGAAGGAGCCATCAGAAAGCGAGAAGATATCCTGAGAGCTCATATTACTAAGGAAGGACAAGACGTGGTGAGGAAAAAGAGAACAACTACAGGAAATCTAGAAATATCTGTAGGAGAGTTATTTTTAGTAGGTGAAACAGTCCACTAGGTGGACATCAGAGAGTGCGAGCATTCAAAGATGCAGTCTATTTTTTTGCATTAAGAAAATATGAATGGACAGCTGTGTGAGCATCATAAAGAAAACCAGGTAACCCATGCTTAGGAAATGATGTTTGATATGATTTAGAATGCCAAAGTTAAGGCTGATGACCTGTTCTAGCATGGCTCTTTCATGAAAATACATTCAAGGCATTGAATGTAGCATGGGCCATTTTCATGAAACAAAGCACCCAAGTCTTTCTTAGAGTGCTATATATTGTAATCTCTCTTATTATTTTAAGGGGATCTCTTTGTTATCAGAAGCAAAACTCTACCCAAATTGAAAGGCATTTCCTGAGATTTTGAGCTCAGATTGTTAATCATATTTTTTTATTTGAATGAGAAAACAAGTGACCTTTCAGACTTTGTGCTGGAATAGCTTGTGTTATTTAGGAAATTATTCTTATGTCTGTTTCGTAGAAGCATTCTTGTCTATTTAATTTAACAAGCAGAACTAGTGGAAGTAATCATGAAGGTGTCCTGAAGCCGACTATGGAGAGACTTTGTGCTGCCACAATGGTCTTTAGCGTGTTGTTTTTTGTATCTATGTAAAAGATCTTGGGATGACTTTGTGCCCCCATTGTCCTTCATATATTTCACTCTTTGGCAGTTGAGGTGGAGACTTTGTGCTACACTTCATCCTGCTATGTTACTGCATCTAGTTACTTTTACTACCAGGAAGGAATCTGGCTATTGACTGAGTATTACTTCTGAAAGAAGAGAAGTACCTCCAACAATCACCTAAGAATTCTCCTATGTCTGTGAACATCATCTCTGAAAAAAGAGAGATGGATAGTGTTATCCTACCCTGAGTGTTATTTTTAGCTTATATTTATAGTATATTAGTACCTTATAGTTATAGGGAACCTCCCCTTGATGAGAGGAGAGATTTGTCCCCTTTTGATGTGGTCAACCTGCACATTTGGCCGATAAATCTCTCTATGTTGTGGTTGAAACACCTATTTTGCCCTAAGTTAATTGGTGACAAAATATTCACCCAACAAGTTAATGGGTTCATTGAAAACCCATGAAAAGAGGTTTAATCGAATAACTAGTTTTTCTCTTGAACAAGCCTTGAAATCTAATGTGAATGTTAGAGGTAGGGGGAAAGCGTTGACAATAGAGGAAGAGGCAAATTTTGTAATAGCCGAGTAAGGCACAACCATTTAGAATCACAAGGAATAGAAAGAAAAAGGAGCAACAACACTTATAAAGGACATTTTTTTATAAAGTTGTGACAAATCTAATGTCTGACGCCATTATTGTAAAAAATATAAACACTATGTAAGTGCTAAAGTAACATCAATCTTGAGAAAGTACTATCAGTTGCTATGTTCCAAGTCTAATTTTTTTTCTCTATATATTTTACATCTCTATTTTGATACAAGTCCATCTACTTATTTTTTGGGATTATGTGTGATCCTTAGGTTTGATGATGTGTGCAACTTCCAGAAATATATCTCTTTAACTTGAAACCTTAGGTCCACTTAGAATGATAGCTTTAAACCTAAAAAAGAGAATGAAAAGTGGGTTGAGTTAACCCCAACAAGTCCTCATTTAATGGTTGAGCATTGTATTCATATGGAATAATTTGAAGATGGAAGTAAACTACATGTAATTTTCCTCGTTAAATGAATGTATGCAATAGTGTTCATTTAATGTAAATGAATAAATGAATTTACATTAAAATATATGTTACAATTACTGATAAATATTTAAATAAGCCTAAAATAAATGTAAAACAACAAATCAAACCAAGTTAATTAATCCTTTCACTAGCGAAATAGAGAACATGCAAGGTTTATAGATGTATAATGAATATCTTGAGATTGGTTGAGACTCAACAAAATATGATTGAAAAATAATGCTCAATAGTGATGAGAAGATGACCCAACAAACTTGTAATGATCAAATAATCAAGTTTTGTTCTTCAAAAAAGTTAGGTAGAGAAAATATATTTTTATGGTTATATTTGTCTAATATGAGGTTCTAAAAAGCTTGCTCATTTTTGAGCGCCTTCACTTAGATCGATGGGAAAATGGATTTCTTCTCGTTACCCTAATTAAATAACTAGCTTTAAACATTGTAAGAAAAATAATGTTAGGATTTATGTTAGACTTATCAATTTCCTAAACATTTGTATGATATCAAACACAAAAGTCCAATACTTACAATAATTGATTATGTAGGAAAATTAATAGAATACAATGTGTTATTAACATAGACTTTAACACTTTACTGATAGTTAAATTTACTACATACTTGTACATATTCAATAAATTCATGTGAATAATAAATAAATTTTATAGCTTTTAATAAATTTTTTTGAAATGTTTTAAAATGATCATAGATATTTTTTTATAAGTTTTTCAAATATTTAAATATACTAAAGTACCTGTATATTTATAAATAACTTAAATTAAAATTAAAACTATATTCTAATATAATCTAAAAAATAAAATATAATTTAAAAAAAATAAAATAAAAATCAATAAATATCTCCCGAATAAACAACTCAAACAAGAATTGACAAGTACATAAAGATGGGGCCATATTTTGTCATGTTCATGAACGTAACTTTTATGAAAAGCCTTTTTCTACTCTCGAAGTTCGAAATCGTCTCGTCTTCTTCGGAAGACAGAGGGAATAAAAGTGACTTTTTGTGAAAAGTTTGAATGCATGCATGCATGGCCCACCCGCACCTTCCTCCTCACCTTCCTATGTAGCCATCAATGAATTGTCCCAACCACAAAACATTTGTGTGGACCCACTACATTGAAGATAATTTATTTAATCTCGTTGCGGGGTAGCCAATAGAGCCGGGTGAATTGGTAAAAGGGATCGAGTATCTCCTATTTACCCCCGGTAAAAATCTTAAAAGATATCAACTCAGTTTTAATTCGGTTAGAATTAATAATTGGAATGTTTCACATTATATAATAAAAAAATATTTATAGAAGGTTATAAACTAAAGATTTAAATTTTTTGTTGGAGGATAATTTTAACTCTAGAAAATAAAATTAATCGATCAAGGCATAGCTTAAATAGGTATAAATAATTATAAAGTAGAATATTACGCACAAGGCACCGCCTCAAGACGCAGAGGTGGAGAATCATCCTTGGGAAGTATCGACCAAGCACTCTCCTAGTGGTTGAGGAGCTCTTGCAGGTGGCGAAGGTCCAAAGCCATATTCTCCACTTAGGATTGAATCTGTAAATAAACTGATGAAATAACAACCTTTTCATTAACAAAAAATGAAATTCCATAAGCCTCATGATTAAAAATAATATTGTCCCTGGCTTTCCATCGCTGAAAGAGAATGAGAGCATGGAAGAAGTACCAAAGAAAGGCAATAGAGGCAAGCCAATTAGAAAAATCCCCAAAGAGCGCCTGATGTCAAGAGAAAGGCTCAAGCTGATAAGGATGAAATAACAAATGGATCCAACACCAAGCAAACTAAGCTTTTGGACAAAACCAAAATAGATGTTTAAAAGATTCTAGATGCTTGCAAGGCAAACAAAAGCATGGGGGAATGCAAAGGTGGCACAACCTCTCACCGATGGGGACTCCTTGGTAAATTAAACACCATAAGAAATGATCCAGCTTGGGCTCTAGGATAGGGTGCCACACACAATCCAGACGAGCGATCCAAGTCTTGGGAGAGGACTAGAGGCCCTAACACTTGCCTAAAGTTGGAGAGAACGAACTCATCACCTGATAAAAAATATCAGGAGAGTAGTTTTTAAAGTACGTATCAAAATTCCACCTCCAGTCTTTCCACTAGGGCATAGGAGGATGCAAGCCAAGTTTATGCAACGTAACATCAAGTGGCAATTCCTAAATGCAAAGAATAAAAGGTAAGTCTGCATTGTTTAATGGAAACTTGATTTTTAATTTAGGTTAGGGAATCCAATCTCTTGAGGTAACCAAGTCGCGGATAGTGCAAATCCTTTTTCAAAATAATCACAGAGCTTTCATACTAGGTAATTCAACTAGGGGAATGGAAGTAGTAAGTATAGGGGACCACCTTAAGCTATGGTCATTAAAAAGATAACCCTATACAAAAACTATCCCCCACCCACTTCAAGTGGGGTTTTACTGCTTCAAAATCCTTTTGTATACTTATGATCACAAAGGAGCTAATACTATTGACATGAACAGTAGTTATGAGGAGGGATTTGGAAACCAATATTCTACCAACAGTTTTGCCATAGGGAGAGCCCGAAGATATACAATGTCTTAGAATAATTTTCCAAAATTCATTGCCCTCAATATCCCAAACAACCCACTTTATACACAGGGCTATACTTTGTTGATAGGTGTTGATGATGCCTATGCCACCTTTATCATGAGGGAAGCAACAAATGTCCCATGCTACCTGATGAAAACACTGACCCTGATTAGAATTGGCCCATAGGAAATGTCTGAGGAGCTTGACCAGAATATCATAAGAGGCTTTAGAGGGAACCCAACAGGAGAAATAGTATACATGTGTTGCACCCAAGATCTTGGTGTAAATCTAGAACTTCCTCGCTAGAGAAAGGGGCTTAGTGATCCAATACACAATCTTCCTTTCAATCATGTTGATGACATACTACCAAAGCTTAGTTGATGAATTGCCAACAGCAAGGGGGATGCCTAAAAACTTGAATTTTTCCCCCAAACAATCCATTGCCAATTATACTTACAAATCCACTAAGGCATAGCCATCATACTTTGATGAAAACACTGGGTTTTCCTCCATTGAAGGCTAGAGCCAAAAACCAAACAAAAAATGTCAAGGCATTGCATAGATTCATTAAAAGTGGCCTCTTATTCTTTGAGCATGAGGAAGGTGTCATCTGCAAAGTGTTCAGTGATGAGCTGAGAGGTGCGATCGGGTAAGATAATGCCACAAACAAGCCCTTGAAAAACTCTAGAAGATAGGAGGTAACCCATGGCTTTTATGGATAACAAATAAAGCACTAGAGTAAGGGGACAACCTTGGTGAATAGACTGTTTGAGCTCAACCCCTCTATTTTATGTCCATTAATAGTGAGGTGGGCTGAGGCATCATGAAGTAGAGTCTGTACTACATAAATGAAGTAGGGGCCAATGCTAAGAGCCTTGAGTATGGAAAGAATAAATTGCCACTCAATTTTATCATATGTTTTTTCAAAGTCCAATTTAAGAAAAATAGTTCTATGAATAGAGGAACGAGCCCAAGCCACCATGCCTTCCAAAACTACAATAAGATTGCCCAAAATATAACACCCTCTAATGAATCCTATTTACTTTGGTCTAACACTGGCATGTAGGATGAGTTGGATGTGGTTGGTGAGGGCTTTGGCAATAATCTTGTAAGAAATATTCAGCAAGGTTATCAACCTCCAACTGGTAAGTAGCTTAGGGTATCTAGCTTTGGAAATGAATTTGATATTACCTTGATTGATCATGGGTCCAAGAGACTAATTCCATAAGGCTTATTTGTAGACTTGTAGTAAATTAGGTCTGATAAAATCCTAGGTGGCTTTATAAAATTTTCATGGGAAACTATCGAGGCCAAGGGCTTTATCATTGCTCATGTAGTTCAAAGCCTCTGTGAACTTGTGCAAGGTGAGTGGGGCATCACAGAGTGATTGGTCAGCTAGATTGAACTTGTGAGGCACCATATTGAGGCATTTCTAAAGTGCCTGGGACCACTTGGCCATGAAAGGCTGAGCATGAAAAACTAGCTTTTAATATTCCAGGAAGGCCAAAGATACATCAGACTAAGAGGTAAGTTGAGATTGAGCCACTTTAAAGGATTTAATTTGCCCATGAGCTTGATTGGATTTTAATGCTTTAAAGAAACCCTTAGAGGCTTTGTCACCACTTTTAAACCAGTGTATCCAAGTGCATAGCTAGGTGCCTCTAGCACATCACTGTCTACCACCTTGAGGTGGTGTTTGAGAAAAGATGCAAGCCACTACAATTGCACATTGAAAGGATTAATATTGAGGGAGCCAAAGACCCATTTAAACTCATTGAGCATGGCCTCTTCTGAGCACTTTCAGATCTGGGAGCATGTTTATCGTGGTAGTAGAGGAATGAGGTGGTGCATATAATGGCCTCATTCCACCACTCAATCTAGCTAGAGGCGTATGGTGGGATGAGGTTCTAGATCTTCTCAATGAGTTGGATTGTTCTAGTTTGACTCATCATAGAAGTATTGAGAATAAATTGATTATGTGACACATTATACTACCTCAAGGTCCATTGAACCTTTTAAGAAATAAGGGAGTTATCTGAAAAAATAATATATGAGTAGAAATTGATAGGTTGGACATCAATGAAGGAAAAGGAAAACAATAATTTGCTCTGACATCATAAAGTGATCAAGTTATTTGAGTATGCTGTGATCCCCAAATTAGTTATTGGACCACATAAACCAAGATGCAGGGTTGAATGTCCACCGCTAGAGGAGAAGGTCTGCAAGACCCCATTTATTTCTGAAATAATATCAAGCCTCATGTTCATCAACACACCAATACATGGGGAGGGCCTCATCTTTGTCTTTGGGGTGTTTAATCATATTGAAATCTCCACACACAAGCCACATGGCAGTAGGTAGCTCATCTGCCAAAGATCGCCAAAGCAGGTAGCGATTAGGGCCATCATTGGGAGTATAGATGTTGAGAATGCCAAATGGATGGCCATTAATGTCAAAAATAATTTAGGCTACCCAATGTAATGGGTTCTCTCCTATGGAAATAATTTTGGGGGAAACCTTAATGGTAACTAAAATATAAATACCACCATGTCCTGCCTCATGTGACGTGGTGATCTAGGCAACATCAAGACAAACATTTCATAAGGACATCTAAATGAGAAAGCCAAACACTTTAACTTATTGTAGATAGAGAATATTTGGAAAACTAATCTGATGATAAGCAACATGCATAGAGTATTTGTGAGTAGACTCTGTAAGACCCCTAACATTCCATGATAACACATTCATAGAAAAGGGTCATCCATTTGAATCTCCCCTTGCCCATCTTCAAAATATGCCAACATTACAAAGCTATTTTGTTGGTGAGGGCATGAAATTATACTGACCACAATGAAGTGGTATTTGGCTTTGTGTTCCTCTTGAGGAGAGTCTACACCCTCACAAGGTGGGCAGTGAGACTACCAAGAGAATGAACCGTTGGTTGAGATAACCTCAGCCACAAACATCCTAATATTTTAGGAAATTGGAGAAACACTCTTTGAGTTAGAAGGAACTAGAATGGTAAGAGGTGGCAAAGAAATCCCATGAGAGGGTTTGATAACTGGAGAATAATCATCCTAAGGTGACAACTAGGGTGGGCTTTGTGGCTTTAGGCCTAGTGACTATTTAGGGGGCACTATAGTCAAGCCATCAACATAGTCTGTCAATTTGGGATTTTTGGTCTAAGGAGGTGGTTGAGAAGGGTTGGGATGACCCATGTAATGTTAAGAACCTCTATACTAAAATACACAAAATAGATGAAAATACTGAATATATAATATTTTATTCCTCTTAAGGAAGGAATCACTCTATAAATCGCTTGCCACTTTGAGGGGGATACCTCCTTATACAATTATTTATCTATTGATTGATATATTTTCTTGGATGCATAAAATTGCCTATGCGCCTTTATTTATACTATTATAATCTATCCTACTCTTTCATTCTATGCATGTGGGATTATTCTTCTATGACATTACTACTCATACTACTATTACATTTCACTATAATATCCCAAACATACATTATATTCCCCTACCTAGGTATATTACATCCCATCCACCTTGACATGCTTTGCCTTCAAAACATGCAAAGAATTACATATATAAAATATGTAGAATACCATATGGAGGAATGTCCATGCATCTATTTTGGCTTCCACTTCTTCCTCTTGTGATTGGAGATGAGTAGGTACATCAAAAATGTGAAATAGAGTAATATAACATGAGTTTGAAGTACAATTTGAAGCATGATAATCAACATATCAAAGAGGGAATGAGGGTGTACAAAATAGGCTACTTGGTGAGTCGATTGAGGATACATGCCATCCCCCTTAGCATTTTTATTTATGCACATTGTGTTTAGAGTGGCATGTGTATTTTAGGGAGTTGAAGATGTGGTTTCTTACAGAGGATTTATGGTTACCTGTTAGAGTTCATCGGGAGCCCATATTGGTTCTTAAGGTGCATACTACTAAAAAAAAAATGTATACCAGATGCTATAAACATCCTCCAAATCTATCCTGCATCTATTTCCTCTCCATATTGTGTGGTTATATGAGAGTGAAGCTCAAATATATTTAAAGCAACATGCATATTACTATTGATTTTATCTATAACATTGCTTAATTGATGCATTGCTCTAGATAAAATAGAAAACTCCATGATAACCAAAAGATGAACTCAACAACAATATATATATATATATATATATATATATATATATATATATATATATATATATATATATATATATATATATATATATATATATATCTCCAAATCTATCCATGCATCTATTTCCTCTCCATATTGTGTGGTTATATGAGAGTGAAGCTCAAATCTATATCACAGTTTTACTAACTTCTATGTTGTAAAGCAACATGCATATTACCGTTGATTTTATCTATAACATTGCTTAATTGATGCATTGCTCTAGATAAAATAGAAAGCTCCATGATAACCAAAAGATGAACTCAACAACAATATATATATCTATAACAGCAATGTTATAGATAAAATCAACGGTAATATGCATGTTGCTTTACAACATAGAAGTTAGTAAAACTGTGATAAATTTTGATTTACTAAATGAAATTGAAAAATATAAATCATTCTGGAAAGTTGAAATAGAGGCACACAAGACTCAAAAATATTTTGCTGAAATTGTTTCCCTTTTGAGAACATGTAGAAGAACAATAATTTTTTCTATAACAATAATTACTAAAACTATGATAATTTTAAAAATACTTAATAAAATTTAAAGTGTTATAAAAAGTTAGAAATGAGGTGCACACAAATAAAAAATTGGTTGGCTCAATTCACTATTATTTGAGAGTAGTTTGAAGAATAATAGTCGGGTTTTTTGAGGATGAAAAAGGTAAATCTGCACTTGAAACTATAATTAAATGACAAGTATAGTTGACTTCACAATACCACAAAACCTACACTTTTACAATTATAATATTCCACTCTATCCACTTTCTGATCACCATGATCCTGTTAGGGCAAGATGAGAGCATACAGTGAACAAAACTCCTACTTGCACAACTATCTACAAAAAAATAATAATATGAAAATGGCCCTGGAAAGAGATCTGATACAAGATGTTAAGAACATCTATATTTATTTTATTAAGTTAAAGGGGGAATTTTTAAACTAAGGTCCCCAAACCCTAGGATAATTAAAAAATTAAGGAGTGAAGGTATACCAAAGACCCAAGAGAAAACATAATCAAAATAGGGCTAGTTACAACTAGAAGACAACCCAGATACAACTAAAAAACAATAATATAACAAAAAAAAGTTAAATAAGCTATTCCATATCCAAATTTCTCGAGACATCCTCCCAACAACTTTTCATCTTTTTGAGATTTGAATCAATTTATAGTAGCAATTTGTCTTTCTCTAGATATTTGTGACAACATCTACACTGGATTTATTTGCCTTTTCCTTTACAAGTGGATTTTATGTCAAATAACTCACCCAAGTGAGCCCTAAGAATCTCTACATTATGGATCCCCTCATTCTCAAGCATTTAAACCCTGAGATGAAGACTTGTAACTATAGGTTTTCCTCCTTATCTGCCTTATATTGACGAAACCTATCATTCTCCTATTGTAAAACCTTAACCTTCCCTTTGAGATTAGTTAACTCCCTTATAAACCATTGCATGATGGATTTTTGAAGATCCAACTATTCAAAAATTTTGTTAGCATTTTTCTTTCCTTTTAAAGAACTGACAAGGGACTTGACATTCTCATTTAAATCATTTTGCTTATTAGGGGAATTATTACCTTTGTCCTTCAGATCATCTCTATCCTTCCTCTTACCTACTTTAGGAAGCTTAGGTTGAGCCAAATCTTCTTATTGATTATAAACTTCATTTCTAGTCCTTTCTTCTTCCACTTAGATGAAGTCTTGAGTAGACTAACATGTATTCCCCTTCTTGTCTAGGGAAATGTCTGACTTGTTAGGAGACTTGCTCTTGCTCCTCAGATGTTTCTTGATGCTATCTTGATTTTTCAAGGGTTTCACCTCTAAAATTTTAGGACCTTTGGCAGTTGCACTCTCAAAATATTTATCCTTTGTATTATTAATAACCTTGCCTGGGTACTTGATCTGGACCTTATTGATTTTCCTAATGTCCACAAGTTTGTCCTCAATAGTTTTCTTCTAAAGTTGAGATAAATCATTTTTTAGCTAGTTCATGCCCTTGAAATATCTATGAATTAAAAATATAACCCCTTCATGCCTACGAATAGGGTACTTGCCATATTTGAATTTCAATATGAATGCTTCAAGGTAATGAAGAACATAAAAGGGAAGGTTCTATTAAGGAACACTTCTCATTTTTGAATTTAGAGAATTCATTGTATGAGTTACTAGTTGTGATATTATTTATATCTATGGTGGAGTAGTGGAAAAGCTAAATAGCTATTCACAAAACAAAATATGAATGGTTGTTGGGAGAAATCATGGTGTTAAAGCTTACTTGTAAAAAATGAGAGTAATCTAAACTAAGTAGAGTGAATTATGATCAAAACCGAAGGTCTAAAATCTAATCTAGCATGTATATTTACAATGGAAGCTAAACTATAGTGAGTTGATTAAAAAAATGAGCAAATGGAAGGGTAGGACAGAGAATAAATATGTTATTGATTTTCAATCTAGACATTATGACAAAGCTTAAATTTCATCTAAACATGCACTTAAACCATTATATGACATGAAATATCTAAATCCCAAATCCTATCATATATCAGGTAAATATCTAAAGAAAGATGAAATAATGCAAATAAGAAATCATATTCAATTTAAATATTTACTTCTACAAGAAAATTGCATAAGCACATCTAAAAGAGAGCAAGGAAAATGAATTGAATCTAATATCTTTCAATCAATCTAACATAAGCACAAATTGACAACTGTGCATCTAAATATGCATGTCTAGAATCCATAAAAACAATTCAAGCCTGAATATTAAACCAGTTAGTTGAGAAAGCAACCATAATAATAATCACACAAACAAATACTGGACAATCTTTGTAGAATTCCTTGTATTAATTGTTCCAAATTTTCACAATAGTTTTTGCTCAAAAATGCCCTCCTTTACAAATGACAATACCTATTTTATAGAAGACTAAATAAGTATGTCGGTCAATCATGTCAAATGAAAATTGTTCAAGTGTCCTGGACAACTATCCTTTTACAACCTTCTACAAATAGACACTTTCTAAATGGACTGGCCTATAAGCAATGCACTTCATAAGATACACATGCTTTTACAAAAATAATATTCTTTTTTCAAAATTATATACATGTTTGGTTACAAAAGAATATGTTAAAGTCAACAAATTTCAATTTGAGATGCACTTGTTGTTGTAGTCCTTTGTCTTTGCTCATCAATCAGCCTAAGGTTGATTATGGGCTCCATGAAAAGTTATTTTTCTTGATTTTCCAAGCCTTTGGGGTCCTTGTCAGCCCTGTCCAAATCTTCTTTGATGATCCTTGTATCTCCTATATTTTGCTCTACAGGTAGGATCATATCTAAGATCCTTTTATTATCTACCCCTATTTTGCCTTAGATTTGATTATTTACTTCTTTCATGAATTGAGTTACCTTGTGCTTGAACTTCTCATCTGTGATCAAACCAATGGGGATGGTGGTAGTTGGATCTTTAATTAGGCTCCCCAATATATGTATTGTCCTATTTTCTAATTTCTTGAGATCACTAGAAATATCTCCCACTTCCTTGGACCATTTGTTCAAAGCCTTGATCTTCTCTATCACTATAGCCATAGCCATATTCAAGTGTGCCAAGCTGACTATTTTGATCCCAGGAATTTGGTCCTCTGTCAAAACATTGATCAAATCATTCACTTTGCTGTTTGAATATTACCATTTGCCAACTTGGCTTGAAGCCAAAGTACCCTATTTTTTAACCTTATCTTGATTTCACTTTATTACCTTCAAGGAGCTGAATAGATCATACATGGTTGTTTCAAATTGGTTGACCATATCTCCTAGGACAAATAGAATAGATTGTTCCTGTAAGTTTCTATTTTTCTATTTTAGCCCTTTGATAGTAGCTTGTAACTATTCTATCGATGCTTGAGATAATTTAATAAGATATTCTTTAAAAATAGGATCTTCACCAGGCTTCTATCCTTGCTTTTGAGTCAAACTAGTCAATGGCTCCACCTTTTGATACACAATTTATTCACCACTTGCCAAGACTATTTTCTAAATTACTCTTTGTAAATCAGTAGTCCCTGGATCAAACCTAACTCCAACTAAATATTGGGTCAACTATGGAATTGGGATCTCCATTTGTGATTAGGTTGGTGAATGGCTTGGATTAGCCAATTGTCTTGCTTCCTCTTCCTATAAAGCAACTATCCATGGTTTCATTTCTTGCTCCATAGAGATATTAGTGACTTTCACTAGCCCATGGATAGTAGGTAGGTAGCTTCTCTAATATAGGTTCATACAAGAACCACTCAGGATAGGTAGACTATATAATATGTTCTCTTCACTAAACAAATATATTCATTTTCGGGGAGGAGTGATGGTCACCTTGGGATTATTAGCTTTTGGAAGAAGGATAGTTCTTGGTTTCCTCTTGGAAGGTGTTGGGACCAACAAACCCCCATTTTTGAAAACTAGGACCCTTAAAAAACCCTAAGAATTGAACATAGGAATTTAGCATGTTAAGGTTATTTATAGAGTTTGAAGATCATCCACTTTATCAAGAGAAATATTACTTAGTTGTATTTTGCTTTAGTTTTAGCTAATAGTACTAATAAATGGTCTTTATTGCTTTCATTTGCACATCCATTGAGGTTTATTCTTGATAAATTCATGTTCTAAAACATTTGCAAAACACTTAGTTCAAATATGAATATAGGTGGAAACCTTTTAAAGTCCATTTTGGACCTAAGTATAAAGTTCATATTTTAAGCTTAGTCATATTTTTAAACATGAATAAAACTTAGCCTAAAAAAATTGGTCCCCATTATTATTTCCCCCTTTAAAGTTCCTTATGTGCCTAGATAATATTTGTTTTGTAGGGTCTCTCTTAATATTTCCTATCTTAACCTAAGGTTTTAACCCTAAGGCCCCATTATATTTATTAATACAAATAGGACCTTAGTCTTAACATCTTAGCTTTAGTTCCAGTTCTCTGATCCCACTTTTATGTTAGCCCAATTCTTTGTTTATACCTTAGCCTAAGGTTTTAATCCTAAGGCCCTGATGTATTTATTATTACAATTGATACCTTAGTATTAACACCTTAACCTAAGTCTTTTATCACTGTTGTCGTAACTTAAATTCTTTGCATCTTGTAGGATCTAATGACCCTTACTTTATCATGACATTCGATCTAATGGAGTAAGAAAAGCCCAAAATTTTACTTAAAAAATATGCATCTCAGATGATCTAACGGTTCATGTTTACTTATGGCCATTTGATCAGACAACGTGAAGAAAACCTAATAAAATCCTACACACAACCCCTCAGACCAATCATATTCAATTCCTCAAATCAAGATCAACAATTCTCACTTTATTACGAGGACCTAATTAGATGGAGTGAAGCATAGTTGAAAGGTCACAAGATTACGGAAGACCCAAATGATCAACATGTGACACATTTGCATTCAAAGATTAAAAACAAAGGGGCCTTCCTGACTAAAGCAACCAATCATGAGCAAACTCTCAGATCATTATTGATCGCTGACGCATTGTCATAGATTTTGATCCAATAGAGTGAATTAAGTCCAATATCTTGGGAAGCCCCATGGATGTGCCAAGTGGCATTCTCACATTAAGCTATAATAATTTGATGAACTTAAAATTGACATTTGTGTGACCATAATTTGACATCCATAAGGATGTATATGATGCCCGAATGATTGTCAACTTTAAGTCCATCAAAATAAAAGCTTTACTAACTTAAAATTGACATTTACATGACCATAATTTAACATCTACAATGACATATTTAACATTCATAATACCATTAAATTTAAGTTAATGAATTATCCTATTTAGGATCAAAGTAAACTCCATAATCTTACAGGAGGGCTCAAAAATTGCTTTACAAATTCAGGGAAGTGCTCAAAAAATGCTCAAACATGAGAAATATTTGATTTGAAAAAATGGAAATGGTCTTATGGTCTAAACATATGCAAAAGAAAACTTAGTCTAAATCTATACTTTAGGGTCCCCATGGCATTTTGTTTAAATATCATGAACCTTAAACTATAGAATTATACTAAGTCTTATTTCAAAAAGAGATCTTTGTTATGTAGAACTTAGGCTAAGTGATTTCTAGCTAAAGGTTTTAATGTGTTTATTAATACATTAAAATCTTATTGTTATTAGACCATTATGTCATGATGATTCTTTTGAGCATATTTTATAAGCCTTGACATAAATATTTTAGACCAATGCATACATGGTGTTTATTTAAACACAATGTAAACATTGACTTGAAACATTTAGCCATGGTCCACTTTATATGATTCAAAAAACTTAGACATAAGTCCCTTAGCCTAAGGTTTGTGTCATGCTTAATAAACACGTAACAAACCTTATCCTAAGTAACTTAAGTCTAACTACCATTTTAAAAATGTACCAACTTAAAGTTTGAGCATCTCTACAGATCAATGGTTCATGCTTTGTCATTGGAAGATGATCCAATGACGTGAGGCTCCCAAAGAATTTTCAATGAGGGCCCAAGAGTTTGCAAGCTTGACAATTGGAGAAAGTACATTCAAAGCAAAGTTAATAGATGACCTGATGGTTTGCACTTTGTTTCTAGAAGATGATCCAATGACACAAAGGTGCTCATGAATTTTCAAAGGCCCATGATCTCACCACATGGCCAATACTCCTTTGATAAAGGACTGACATAGGATATGAAGCATGGAGAAGGCATGAAAAGAATCCAAGTGTCACAACCATGAGGATTAGAAAATAAAGGAACTAATCATAAGTAAAGGCTTAGATTATGATCAATATCTCATGCTAATCCAAGATTTTGACTCAACGGTGTGAAGTAAAAGGAGACATTTTTAAATGCCAATAACTAGTGCTCAAAGGTATTTATGAAAAAATGCTATGAAAGGTCCAGACCAATGCCACATAGGCACCATATAATTAGAAAAGGATAAAATAAAAGATCTTGTTAGATAAAAAATATGAAGGTATAAAGGTAAATGTCCAAATCAAATCCAAGGCACATATAATCCATAGTCTGATATATCCTACCATTAAAGATCCAAAACCCTAAACCCTACATACAAAGTGACCTAATTAAATTCATTTGATCATAATTTGATTCAATGAGAGCTTGATTATGTTTTGATCAAAAAATAACTTTCATAGAGACCAATTAACAAAACAGTGTGAACAATTTGAAGAAATAGGGACCATGGAAGCTCATAGACAATAATTGAAGGAAGAGACAGAGCTCTACTTATCGATAGATAATGAAGGATGAATCTTCAAAGACACCAAATTAGACCTTGCAGCCCTGAATGTCTAAGTTATTAGGAATTGGTCTAAACTCTTCTTCATAGTGAAGGAATTGAATCCCATCGCAAAGGAGGAGCAGAGGATTGATACAGTGGGCAAGAGACATTATGACTTGGTTATTGTCTATATGGTTGGACTCCACCACACTACCATGAAGCTTAAGGTATTACATTGTATAGACATCCTTGTTCTCATCTTTGTTGATTGTAGAGTAGATAATGAATGGATCATCAGGGAGGGAAATTCCAAGAAGATATCCTATATTTATCCTATAGATTTTGAGAAAAATTATAAGCTCCCTCTCCCCCATGTAGACCTACCCAAAATTAAGGAATGGATCAAAAACCATGACCTAGACTCTATCCTTAGGCCCTGGATGCACTAAGGACCCCATATCTTTAGGGAATTTGAAGGTAAGATCCCAATAGTCCAATTCAGAGAAGGCATTAGGGTAATAATGACATTGTTGAATCAATTCTTTAGAGTCCCCTCAACTACCTCTATGAATAAAATATGGGTTTTATATGTGCATTTTATGGTGGAACAAAGCCTCACCCCTCCAATTGGAGATTTGATTAGTGTCTTCTTGGCCCAAAAATTCATTTCCATTAAAAGGAAGACATCTAAGAAATTTTATATGATGTCATACCTACTAGACACCCTTCTTGTCTCAATCAACTTCCCTGATATTAGAAATTGGTATCCTAAGGGAAAAACCACCATTTCCCACCATTACTTCAAATTTCATATCTTTAAATATAGGAACCATATGTAGTTTATTTATGACTATGTCTACCCAACCATAGTAGAGGATATCATAGGTGTTCCTATGCCTAGGGTCCACCCACTCATATAAAAATATGTTGAAATGATGGGTGACATCTGGTACTACCCTGATTGCATAGTCATTAGGATTAAAGGGATTATGTCCAAGCCTTATAGATTGATAGCATATGTTCTAAGTAATCTTTCCAAGGAAGAAATTACCTCCTAGCTCATCAATAACATTGATGGGATTTTGAAATAAAAGAGGAAGGGTCTTCTCCACCCCTTCCCTCTAACCATTGGAAGAACTATACTTTAGGATTAGAAATAGGTTGATACCATGGCCAAGCACAGGGATTCATTTAGATTTCAGCTTGATGAACTCAAGATGTGGGATCATAAAAACATAATGATCAATCATTTGAAGGAGAAGAAACTCCCCAAGCTTGAATACATGCATCAACCCAATGTTCATGACACCATTTATATCAAGGCCAAGAATTATGAATAGGTGTTAGTCAAGATCCAAGGGCACAACGTCAAACTAAAACATAGATTGACTAAGGATGATAAGCCATCTAGAGAGGCATGGAAAATACATCCTTTGCAATATCACTTGTTACCTAGACCATCTAGGATAGCCCAAGAACAACCCCAAGTAGAACAACCACAATCTCAGGGGAAAATTATGCAAAGCTAGGATGAATAAGGCCATGACAAGGAGAAGTTGGGAGAAGTGAAATTAGAAGAGAGAATTAGAGAGGGGCCCTCATATTCAACACTCCCATAAAGACCACCTTTTCCAGTTCAGTACATAGATATGGTAGTCTTAGATCCTGAAGAGACACTTGAGGGTACCCTCAAGGAACTTACATAGGCATATGATACTAATAGGGAAGAAGAATAGTTTGAAGAGGTTCAAGTCTAAGCAGGACAGTCTAAAGAAGATAAAGGAAAAGAGCTTGTCCCTATGGCATCTCAAGAAAAGAGGAAGGTAGAGATAACATTGGTCCCTATTGGACAAAGGAAGAGACCAAGATTGACCTTAACTCACCACACCAGTGAAGTCAATCTATTAAAAGATGAATTCCCAATTCATGGACTAGTCATTCCTAACTAGTTCATTTATGGAAAATTACAAAAGATCCCTACTCTTTCCCATTCATGGGCCATGAAAAGTGTGGACATGCATGATGAAATGAAACCATAGTTAAGGCCATGGTAAAAGAGCAAGAATAAAGGAGAATTGTGGTCACTCAAGGACCAAAAAGTAAGAAGATGGATGCTTCCAAAGCATCAAGCAACACTGGTGTAGAGGTCTTAGATCCTCTAAAATTTATAGAGTCATTTAGAACCATGAAATTTAATCCAAAGAAAACTAGATTGGAGAGGGTTAACACCAAGACAGCCATGGTGGGAGTAGAGGAATTCACCTTTTAAAAGGTGGAGCCCTTTGTAAGATTAACCCTAGTTTGGGGGCAATAACTAGGTGAAGCTTCCATTCATGAAGAAGATGTTGAAAGATTGATTGAAGCTCAGTTAGTAGAAGCAAAAGTAGGGGTTAGAAGAATGAAATAGAGGATCTATAATTTGGAAAGGGAAAAAAAACCTGGAGACATAGGCAATTCTATCAGTACCCGAGGTAGTGACCAAAATGTTTGATGAGTAATTTTATGACATGTTTGAGGCACTCAAAAAAATAAAGTTAAGGTAGAGTGTATTAGCATAGTAGAGTGCATTAGCTAAGGCCTTGGTCACCCAATGGTAAGCCTCACAATATAAAATGGTTGAACTTCTCAACATCCAAGCAGAGAAATAGATCCTAGGCTTCAAAATCATTAGTTTAGGACACTTAAACACAATTACAAGAATTATGGTTGACAAGGTTCAAAGTTTGAGTGCATGGCACAATAATGTGGAAAGACTCCTAGAAGATAATAAGGAGCTAATTGTAAGGATTGAATATCTTCTTGGGATTATGCGTACATACCCTGCACAACCCACTACCCTTGGAATCATAAGTGATGAGGAATTCAAACATAGGGTGACTTTAGTATCTCAAGAAATCAAAGGAAATAACAAAGGTGAATTTGGTGCTGATAACAATAAGATCCTAGATATGATCTTCAATGATAGAGAGAGGATAAATGAAGCTAGGATCATTAAAGAAGCTGTGGACAAAAATGATAGAGAACTAAAGAACTTAGCAGATCAATAGGAGGAGTGTATTCAGAAGCTTGCTATAGATCTAAAGCTAGTTTATGAGTAACATACTAAATCCATGAGCATCCTCTAACAACAATAGGCAAAAGCCCCACTAGTAAATTAGAAAATATTCTATTTTGTAGAAGTTTGTTACTTTTGAAATAAAATATTCCATTGTAAAGACATATGCTAGTTTGTTAGCATATTTACCTCTAAGTCAGTATAATTATAAAAAACAAGTGTATTCTAGAACCATCCTAGGAAGGACAACTATCCTTGCATTTTGTACACCTGTATATTATAACTAATTAGTATATTGCCTAATCTTTCTATAAAGGCATGTATTACCATTTTTAAAAGGGAGAAAATTTTGAGGAAATTTTGTATACTTGAAGCAATTAATATAATCAAGGAGTTTTGCAAAGATTGTCCACATTTGATATGTCAATTGCTAATATAGATTTTCTCTCAATTACTAGTTTATGTTTTGAATTTAAATGGTATCTTTGAATTCTGAGTTGCATTTTATAATCATAAGGTTTCTAATTTGTGCATATGATAGATTAGTTGGAGGATCTTAGGTTTTACTTCATTTCATTTTGCTCTGTATTCAGATATGCAAAGTCTATTTGATTATAGTAGTAAATCCTTAAAGTAGACTTGGTTCTTACTTATGATTATTTTATATTATGCTTTGAAGTTTGCCTAGTATATAGTGATGTTTGAGATTCGACTATGCTACTTTATATATTGGTTGAATGTTTACTCAATAATTGATGCTTTGTCATGATGTTTAAGACTAAAATTGGTAATCAATCATTTCTTTTCTGCCTTACCCTTCTCTTTGCTCCTTTTTACACCAGATCACTTTAGTTTTAAGTTCATTATAAATATCCATTTATATTAGTCTGTATCTTAAATCTGGATCACAATTCACTAAGTATTAACATAGATTTTCTACAATTCATAAAAAATGGACCATGATGGCTCCTGACCATCACTCATTATAAATTTGTGGGACACCAATACATATCTTTGTCACTATTTCACCATAGGTGACATCAAGTTTCCAAAACCTTCTACTCATGATCTAAATTCATTGAATTTTAATATGAGAAGTGTCCTTTGAACACTAAGGAACCATGTGGTGCATTTAGAGACATCAACAAGGTAGTTTCCTGATGGTGCTAGAAGGAGGGCCATGAATTCTTTAAATCTTTGTTAATATTAGCATGTTTTGATATAATATCAATGTATCTTTGTGTTTTTTGAGTGAATTGTTTGCTTAGAAGTAGAAATATCATTAACCTTTATTGTTTGTGACACATCTTTGTGCTTCTTGTTGACCAAATTTGACTTTTAGGTCGAATTGGGGCACCCCTAGTAAAAAAATTGATTTTTAGGCCTATAATGGGGTATAATGTATTTTCATAAGGTTTTATATTGGTTATTTGATGTCAATTAATGTTGTACTAGATTTGGTCAATTAATTTCTAGGTTTATTTATCATTTTGGGTAATTTTAAGGGTAAAAAATAGTGCATTTAATGTTTTATATAAGTTTATTGGGAAATGTGCAAGAATAAATGGGTTATGTCATGACCCATGTGTTCAAAAAGGTCTTAAGTAACTAAAAAAATTTAAATTTATAGGTTCATTAGAAGAAAAGTCAGTTTTCCTAAAGAAAATGAAAAAAATGACATATGTACACCTTTTTGGGAAATGTGCCACATGGGGGAAGGTCATGGAACACATATAGATCTTCCTAAAACTCATCTATATACTTTTTTTGAGATTAAAATTCCATTTCTAAGCCAAAACCATTCAACTCCCTTCTTGCTCTTCTTGGCAAACTGAAGTGACTTGTAAGTTTTTGCTTGGTATAGTCAACACAAGGGATTTTAAGAAAAATGATACTGGGGGAATATTATAAAATTATGTAACTTAAAATACATATAATAATTTTTATAAATGATCAACTATGCTTTATGAACCATTCATTTGAATTTGACTGTTCAAGACTACCTACTCATTTATGCACCCTTCAAGTTTTAGTCTTGTTTGGGAAAATTCATACAGTATAGCTACTAAGATTTATTCTAGAGCATTTTTAATTCATTTTAAATTATACACACATTTTTTTTCATGTTTCATGAGGCTTTGATGTGATTATCATCTCACTTTGCAAGAGGAAACCACCATGAGCATTTTCAATTAGTTTTCCACTAGTAAGAGCTTGAATTGCATACAAAGGTTTCATATGAATGGAAAATGATGTTTATCACATTTAAATATTATATAGGCCACCTGATTCCATTTTTTGGTCTAATATATCTAGGGTTTACCCAAACACACATGTCTTGATCATACCAAACAGTCATATTAGATGCCTTGCTAGCTCTGCTCCATATGCCTGCAAGTGTTTTTCATGTTGAAAGAGGATGTATTTTACTTGGTTTAAAGTGTGTCTTGATTAATATAATGAATATGGAGGTTTATAAGTGAATTTGAGGTGTTTTTAGGGTTTTCCATGAATATGTTCTTCTCTAACCTCATACCCGTACCTATATAACAGTCCATATACACCTACAACAAACATTACTAACATTATGCTGAGGTGTGAGAGGGTTTACATGTGTTAAAACATCTTGATATGGATAAATATGCATTAACATTCTTGATGGAACATTTCAAGCTCACTTTCATAGAAGGTTTCATCTTGCTCACACCTTTTCCACTGTTTATGCACCAAAATGTCCACCTACATGTAGTATAACAAGGAGTTAAAGAAGGTTTTTGAGATGTTTAAAAAGTATTTAGACTCACCTGAAAGACATAATAAGTAAAAAGGGATATTAATATGCAAACTTGAGGTGTTTAATGGTTGGAAAGGTGAGAAATACCCTTCAAAGGTAAAGACTAAGTTTTAGGGCTCTAATCCCTAAAATGATAAAATAGAGGCCCTGTAGTTTTGGAGATATCATATAATATAGTTTCAAAGACCTTTGATGCATCCTAATTACTTGGATTTGTATCCCCTAGTATAGACTAGGTCCATGCCAAGTATGAAGGGCAGATAGTGAGAGACAATATGTTGATGGAGGCCTCAAACATGCCCTAAAAGACACTGAAAACATGTAACAATATCTACAAGCTTGAGAGGAAGAAGAGACGTTTCATCAAGGTGGAAAAGTGAATTTGTTACCATGGTTAGAGGGTTTAAATGATTTAAGGTGACCTTTTATGACCTAAATATCATCCACTCAAGATGACAAGTGATGTCATTGACCCCCACAAACACCTATAGTCTATACAAGGCCTGATATGCACCTACAATAGGGTCAAATAACAACCAAACAAGGGTAAGGACTATGGAGATGTGTCATTATTGTAAAATTAAGCATAATGTGATATTGATGGAACATGAGGGTTAAAAGAGTAAATTATTATATGGAGTTTGATCCTATAGACATTTTTATATGCTCTCCCATTTGACAATGAGAACCGACAACCAACTGTGGGCAAATAGTAGGTTAAGCATGGTACATAAGTAATGGTATAGAGAGATATTTCATGGAAAAAATATTAAATGGTATTAGGAGATCTATTTTTTCTCAAGGAAATGATAAAATAGGACATGATTCAAGACATGACCCTAATATACACTTACAAGCCCCTTTCAAATGGGCTAACAGAGCCTATATTGGATAGACAATATTGAAAATCCAAGGATGGGAGAGAGTTTATAATAAGGTATAATGGTGAATGGGTATTAAACACCTAAAATATTATGTTCACACCTTGAATATACTCAAATAATAAAAACCAAGCAAAATAATGACCCTGACCATGCATCATACATTTTACTTGGAAAATCATGCATGCAGTCCTTGCCTGGTAGGTTCAATTTTGGAATTTAGAGTATTTGAGTGGCCATATGACCTAGAAAAAAGGTTGAATTTTGGTAAGGGAGATCATTACCACTTATATAACCTCATTAAATACCTATATTTGATAAACAAATAAGGTGAGTACCCCCTATTTTGTCTCAGATAGGGGGTACTTCCTTTTGTGCACAAGAAGATAATTTTGAGAAAAGGAGGAGATAAAGTGAACTAAAAGATGTTTACAGATTGAGATAAGGTGTTTTAAGTTGTAAAATAAATAAAAAAATCTGGAAAACACCTCACATTATCATAATAGGATAGTCTAATATACCAAGGTTGTAGACATGCCTATTAGGCAAGGTGCAAGCCTAAGGTCCAAATAGGAAAGCAATGCCATTTCCACTTTGATGTAATATTTATAGGCTATTGGAACATGTATATTAGGTGACCATATATGTGTATTGGTGATCAAGAAACAAGGGAAATCATCATAGGCCATTTTGGGCTCTTAGGTACAGTCAAGCCCATTGGGCAAGGTTCACACTTAGGGTCAAATGATAAGTCACTTGCACTTCTAACATAAGATGGTATTTATAACCTATTGAAACATGATTTTAGTACTATATCATAGATTCCAAAGCTATATGATGTAAATAAAACATCAAGAAAGTTATTTTGAGCCTTAGGTTGTAGGTAGACTTGTGGGACAAGGTTTAAGCCTAAGGCAAATGGTAGGTCAATTACATATATAAGATAATATGATCACTAAAATGGATGAAAACATATTTATAGGGATATAATAGACATGTATAAGATTTTTGAGGATATATAAAACTAGGGAAAACCATTTTTGGACTTTGAGACATCTCAAACATATGCAAAATGGAAAAACAAACTCGATAGGCCATTTTTTGAGGCTCATATATTTCATGAGGATCTACATGGGAGCTAGAGAAGTTAGGAAATGTTAGAAGGGGTAATTAAGGCCAAATTAGTGAAAATTTTTGGTAGGTTAGATGTTAAGTTTTTATGAAAAAAGATTAAGGGTCAAAATAAGCTTAAACCCACCTAAACCTCAACCAAGACCTGATGGAGAAAATGAGCTTGGAATCCTAGTTTAATGGCATAGTTTGACCAGGGTAGCTATTGGATGTTGGACATGCCAGTTTTTTGTTTAAAATTAAATGGATAGAGGTAGAAACAAGCTATTTCTCACTATTTTATGTGTTTTTTAGGTTGTAGGAAGTTTTAAGAGATAAAAATCACATGGATGGAAATATTCAGACTTAAGATAACCCCCCATGTAAGTTTCATGTCTTTAAAATGTTCCTAAGTGTCTCAAACATATCCTCCAACTCAACTAGTCAAATCTAGCATATTGGGCAAACTAGAGAAAAGGGAGGAAATCTTCAAGTAAAGTGACTTTCAAGTGACCTTGATCATTCCAAGTCCATAGAGGGTATTTAAACATGTAAAAAACTACCTTGTATGAAATTTAATGAACAACTAAAGCTAAATTTGAAGACAAGTGTACAAGGTGCATGAGAAGGAGGTTTCCTACAGTGTAGGTGATGATAGCTCTTTTCTAGGTGATTTTAGAAGACCAATTCATTGAGAGACATGTATGAGATCCTTCCTTTCCACTACAATCATTTTACCTACCATTGATTAGTTACAAGTCGCTCAAATAGGCCTAATCATGAAGGTAATTTTCTGTGCAAGAAAAGGAGTTTTGGGCAACTTTGTAAGAGTTTGATGATTTAAGATGACACTTGTAGCTCTTGATCTTACATGGATCATCCCATACCTTCTTCTCATGCATGGATAACTTATATTCTTAGCTTGACAAGTGTCCTTGTGATCCTTGGATTTCTCTTCTTCTCTCTCTCAAACTCTATAAGAGTTGGCCATTTTGGCATTGTATTAGATGCTCCACATAAGTATGGTGAAGCCCTAATAGTTTGTATACATTTTTATAAATAAAATTAATAAGTTTTACCTCTTTCATGACTATACTTAGTTTTTTTTCTTGAATGTTGGGTTTGTTTAGTGAAGACTATGGATTCTTTAGCAAGTTGTCACATTCTTTCACCTATTTGCAGCCTCTTATTGCAAGGCATGTGATGTGTTCCAGGATATGTCCATGTTTAAGTGAGTTTTTATTTTCATTAGTGACATTCAAGGCCTCTTTTCTAGTCCTCCTATTATAAGACATTATTTGATAACCTCATAATGTAATACTGATGCAAGAAGACTTGGATTGGAAATGTGTTGTTTTGGTTAGTTTCTTGGTCTCAAGTGTAAAATACAATTGGTTGGAAGTCATGAAATTGATTTGGTGTATCACCTCTTTATTTTATATTTGATTTCAATTATCTCTCTCCCTTTTCACCCCCCAAAGTTAGTAGTAGATTCAATCCTAAGTGGTACATCAAGGGAGTTAGCTCTATCTAGAGATTCACCTCATTCCTTAGGCTACCCACAAGTCTTGAGGTGATTCCATTGTGCCACTTGGATGAGGAGAGATCTACATCTCCTCATAGGGTGCAAATCCAAGTGATAATACTTCTTTAGACAAAGATTCAAGTTATTTGAGATATTGATGCTTGTTTTTGGTAAATTTAGTTTAAACTTGGAAAATCCATAGTATCTAAGGTTAGGATGGCTCATTTTGATCAAAGGTTGGCATATATTTCATATATTTGAGTTCCTTTAGGCTTAGAATTATAAATATAGATCATATTCATGTAATTGAATTCATGTTTGAGATAATTCAGTCAAATATCAACATCCTTTATAGTTTTTCATACAACCTTTGCAAAATAAGCTCAATGTGCAGGTCTAACTCTTGTTTTTTATAAAATTTAACTTGATACATCATATTTTAGGCATGATCTTCAAGTTTTAAGCTAGAATTACCTAGGATTAAGATAAGATCACGCTCAGAGACTAGGGAACCTAAGCTAGATGTAACAAAGGTAGATGCAGGAGATCCAAATCTTTGCCAAATTCACCTCTTCAAGGTACCTATGCCTTGAATCTTTATCCAGGTATGGCTTGGTTGGGGGAATCTTCAATTAATGTATTAGGTGTGGTAGATGATCTCCCATGCAACCCCAATAAGTAGTTTCCTACATTTAGTCCAACTAGTATTACAACTACTGAAGAGCACATTAAGTCCTTCAAAACTACCTTAAGGTTGTTAAATGTTGTGCATGGAGATGTGGCTTGTAGGTTATTCCCCTTCACTTTTAAAGATGCTGCTTATGAATGGTTCTTGAACTTAATTGATAATTACATCACTATTTAGGATGGTTTAATTGATGTTTTTATAAATCAATTTGGTAAAATTATCAATCTTTATGTTATTTACCATTAGTTCACCACTATTAGAAGGGATGCAAGTGAGACTATTAAGTCTTATAATGTTAGATTTTATAAAATGTATAGCAAGACCATAAAACCTTATAAGCCTAATGATGTCTTAGTTTTAGAAATATATAAGGATGTAGTAGATCCCATGACCTCTGTATTTTTTAAGAGATTCATGCTAGCTATAATTTCATTAGCTAGGGCCTATTTTGAGGTACTCACCATCAATGATCAGATGTAGCCCAAAGGATAAAATGAATACTCTATGCCAAACATCAACCCACATATGTCTATGATGAACTTATTCCCCAACAACAACCAAAATATCCTAGCATTAAACCAAATCCTAAACTTAAATCAATTGCCATTGAGTCATGCTGCTCCTAATTAGAATTTAGGATTCTTAAATCATCCTACTAATGGATTCATTCCAAATGATCAAAGGGCTTTGGTACCATCTGCTAACAATAACTAGGTACATAATTCTAAAAATCCTAAAAATGAGAATGAATCTATCTTGAAAATGGTCCAAAAGTTGAGCGCTAATTTTACTCAATTGTAAAAATAAGTTAGAAAAACTAATGAAATTTTAGGTAGGAACTTCTCATTTCAAAGGCACAATAGGCCAAATAATAGATTTCAAAATGATAGTTTTCATAATAATAGAAATAATGAACAATCTTATGAAAAGAAGACCATGGACATTAACCTCAATGATATTGCATTATTTGATTATTATAGGGTACATTTCACAACCAATCATGGAGAAATTGACTGCATTAAGTTTTGTAAAGCCTTTGAGGTCTTCCATGAGGACCTAGATACATTTGAGGTGGTCCTTAATAAGGAAAGTAGTGTAGGTGCTTCTGAATCTAAATCTTCTGATTAAGCCTTCATGGTTGATACTTTTGATTTCCCTTTTCAAGTGGAAAATGAACCTAATGAGATCCCTGAGGAGATCCAAGCCTTTCAATAATTCTTAAAGAAGACCTATCCATTAATGAATAGGGATCAAAGACAACCTTTGACTACCTCAATGCCTCCCAAAAATTTCAAAACTCCTCTAGACACTTCTTCAAGCAACAATCCAGAGCCACCTAAAGGGAGTACTTCTAAACCTAATATTGATATTCCTAATTCTTCTAATAAAATTGGATATAACATAGCTAAGGACATGAAAAGATAAAGGATAATATCACTTTACATGAACTCACATAGATCATAGAGCAAAGGGACCTCCTACTAGAATCTCTATCAAAGAAGTCCAATAATCCATCCAAGACTAATCATGCCAATGTGATTATACACAAAGCCAAGGCTGAGTCTCCTCTTTTCTTGCTCACTATCAGGATGTTTGGTAATAAATTACACAATTTCCTAATAGATTCTGGTGCTTCTATGAACATCATGCATGTAGGTATATGCAAACAACTTGGCCTAACTCCTATTAAGTCTGATAGAGTTGTAACTCATATAAATCTAGAGTTATTGTAATTGGAGAGATTCTAAATGTTCACATGCAACTATCTTCTAAGCCTAGGGTGAAATAATTCATTGATATTCAAGTTATTAATATACCTGATATTTATGGAATCTTGTTGAGCAAGGAGTGGACCAAGGCTTTGAATGGTTACATGTTTACATATTGCTCACATCTATGGCTACCTTGGAAGGGAGTCCTTAATCAAATCAGGACTGAGAGAGAACCAAGGAAGAAACACATGATAACTGAATATAATTTTGTAAATGAGAGGGTCAACATAATTAAATTAGGCTTAGGGTTTTTCAACCTAGAGGTTGATAAGGTATGTGATCCCAAAAGTGCTCATGTTGTTCTTGGACTATGGAAATTGCATTTTGATGGTGTGCTAGATCAGGTGTTAGTGTCATCTTAACTGACCCTACTAATAGAAAGTACCATTCCTCCTATAGGCTCCAATTCCCTTGCACTAATAATATTTCTAAATATGAAGCCCTTATCTTAGGCTTGCAATTTACTATAAAGAATAAGGTCAAAGAACTCTTAGTTTATGGGGATTCAAAACTAGTGGTCAACCAAGTAAGAATCAAGTACAAATGCAAGCTTTCATATCTTAGAAGGTATAAGTTAAAAGTTTTGGATTTGATTGATTCCTTTGATGATTTCAACATTACCTCCATCCCAAGGAAATAAAACTAAGTTGTTGATGAGTTGGCATTATAGTAGCCAACCTCATGCCCAACCAAGATTTCCCCAATTTTAGCATTGAGCTAATCCCTTGTCCTTTAGTGCCTAATAATATTAACCATTTTCAAGTTTTTAATGATGATCAATTGATATTGGATTTCATGACCAATTTTAGAGCATTTGATACTCATATTATTGATGAGACTAATGAAAATGCATTTGATGGGGACAAGTTTGATGGTAAAGTCATTTAATTGAATGACAACAAGACCCCCAAGGGAATGATTGCTTTGGAAAGAATGTTTGATTAGGAGAAACTAGCTGAAGTTTCTAAGGTTCCTAAGGTAAGTGGGAAACATTATAATTCTATTGATCTTGGTCTCCAAGATCAACCCCAACTAGTCAATGTTGGAAAATCTTATATAAACTTTGAAAACAAGAAGGCTAAAGAGCTCTTTACCCAATACAAGGATGTCATAGCATGGTCCTATGATGACTTAAAGACCTTTGATCCAAGAGTCATTACCCATACTATAACCCTTAAGTAAAGTTGAAAACCATTTAGGCAAAAGTAGAGGCCTATAAAGTTTATCCTAGAACCCATGATCTTCAAAGCGTTTAAAAGATTACTAGATGCTAGGATAGTCTTCCCCATTAGGAATTCTACCTGGATGGATAACTTAGTACCAGTTAAGAAGAAGAATGGTGAGATTAGACTTTGTATTGAATTAAAAAACTTAAACAAAGCATAAAAAAAGGATAACTATCCCCTTCCCTCTTTAGACCAAGTAATCTAAGTTGTTTCAGGTTCAACTATGATGTATTTTCTTGATGGCTTTTCAAGTTACAACCATGTGTTGGTTGATAAAGAAGACATAATGAAAACAACCTTCATAATGAAGTGGGGAAAATTTGCTTACAAGAGGATGCCTTTTGGGTCGATCAATGCAGGAGAATTTTTTTAAAGAGCTATGGACCATGCCTTCTTGGGCCTGATTGGTAAGTGTATTATTATATATATGGATGATCTAATAGTTTTTCTAAAAATAGGAAGGATCACTTGTTGCACTTACAATAAGTCTTTGAGATATGCAGAAGGTATGGAATCTCTTTAAACCCTAAGAAGAGTATCTTTTGTGTTACAAAAGGAAATTTTTTGGGCCATGTTATAACCAAATATGGGATCTCTATAGATCCTGTAAGAGTGGAGGCCATATCTAGAATAGAACCTTCAAATAGTAAGAAAGAGATAAATTCATCATTTGGTAAGATACATTTTTTAAGAAAGTTTATTTTTGGCTTTGTAGAGATTGTCAAGCCACTAAATGACATGCTAAAGAAGGATGCTAAAGTCACATGGAATGAAGAATCCAGAAAGGCATTCAATGATATCAAGGAATCCATTAGCCAGGCTCCAATCCTCATAAGTCCTGACTTCTCAATGGACTTCTACCTCTATTATTTCACATTTGACCACACCATGGCTATGGTATTGACTCAAAAAATTGATGGGTGTGATCACCTAATAACTTTTATGAGCACTAATTTTAAGAATTCCAAGTTAAATTATTCATTGATTGATAAGTAGTTATATGTATTAATTAAATTAGTTAAGAAATTCAGGCATTACATCCTTATAAATAAGGTGCATGCTATCTTACCTAACCCTTCCACCAAAATTATGTTAAGTCATAATGAATTGGGAAAATGTAGGGTAAGTGGATGCCAATTTTGTAGGAATATGACTTGGAGATGAAAATAACAAAATTGGTAAGATGCCAAGGTTTGATCTAGATGATTGCTAATGATATCTCTATGCTAAGTATTATGCAAGTGGATCAATAGAACTTTAAATATAGTGAGTGGTATGATTCAATTATACACTTACTAATTAATGGTACTTAGCCTATAAGATTATCTAGAGAGCCAAAAAGGGCCCTAATATTGAAGGAAACCCATTACCTAATCAAATATGGGTTCCTACAGAAAATTAATTTTAAAGGGGTTTACTTGAGATATGTCTCACAATAAGAAGCCACCCAAATCATGAGCATCTTTCATGAAAAGCTGGGTAGTGGACATCCATCTCGGAGGACTAAAACTCACAAAATTCTTATAGGCTAGCTATTATTGGCCAACTATTTTTAAATATGCTCTTGAATATGTAAGGGAGTGTCACTCATGTCAAGTCTTTAGAATAAAGGAACCATATACAATATTTCCTTTACAACCAGTCATGGTTGATAAACCCTTTGCTTAATGGGGGTTAGACTTTGTTTGGGTAATCAACCCTAATCCATCTAAAGGTCAAAAATATGTCCTAACTACCACATAATATCATATAATGTGGACTCAAGATATAACCACTAAACAATATAGGACTGAAGAGGTGATCAACTTCTTGGAGGAAAACACTGTACTAGGTTTGGGATTCTAGTCTCTCTAGTGTGTGATAATGGATCACCCTTCATAACTATAGAGATGATTGAATGGACTTATGATAATGGCATCACTCTCAAGTTTTCATCCAACCATTATCCCCAAAGAAATAGAGTCTCAAAATCTATAAATAAAAACCTAATGAAGGCAATAAAAAATATGCTACAGATAAGCCTAGGACTTGGCACAAGCTCCTTAATGTTGCACTATGGGCTAATAGGATAAGATCAAGGAATCCTTAAGATCTTTACCATTTCTATTGGTGTACGGATAAGAACCTATCTTTCTTATCACTCTTAAGTTTCCCACATATAGATTCATGTAAGAATACATGGAGGAGAGCCAAGAAATTGCCAACTCAAGATTGATGGACATCATTCAGATGGAAGATGTAAGGGAGAAAGGCTTTTCTAAATTTAGTAGACATTAGACCACAGTCAAAGGTGGTTTGAAAAAAGATCAAAAATCAAGGTGTTTAGACAACGATACCTAGTTTTCCTTTGGGACAAAGCATCAAAGCCTAAGGAAAACATGGAAAATTCACACCCTTGTGGATTGTTCCATACCAGATTGAAGAAACATTGGGAAATAACACCTTCAAGCTCAAATATCTACAAGGAGTAGAGTTTAAATTTCCTACCAAAGGGAAATACCTCAAGCACTAATTCTCTATTACTCCTCCTGAGGTCTTCATGGAGTGAATTGTAAGATGGTTAGATTTAGAATAGGTAGGTTAGCTAGTTTCCTTTCAATTCTTTCTTTCCTATCCCTTGTTTGTGCATAATCATGTATATATTTATTTTCTTTCCTTTGCTTTCTAGCTTTCTTACTTTTTATTATGTGTTTCTTTCCTATTGCCTTGTTCCTTTGTTCCAATAAGCTCTTTTGGATAGTCTTGAGCTCAAAGTAATGAAGTTTGCTTGAAAATTTCAAAAGTTTAGAAATGAAGCTGTGTACCCCATGCATATAATGACCATGGTCCTAAAAATTAAGCATAATGTTGTAATATTAGAAATTGGTAAAGATCAATAGAAGTTAATCATTTCATGAAAACTTGACCATTGTCTTGACCCCAAATTGGTTTTATGAAGACTTACACTTGTAGGGTAAGGACTCAAATTATCATGTTATAGACATAATATCACTTAATCAACATCCTTGCCTGAGATAAGGGTTACAACCATAAGTGATTTTCCAAATATCAAACACTTGACCAAATCCCAAAACCTAGCTATTCTGGTTCCCAACCTTGTTGAAAGCATAAAAGTCTAGAGAAAATACAAAAAAGGAAGGATACAATACAAAATCAAAAGCTTTCAGGTATAGGTGATTCTGGTAATCTCCACCAGGGCTATAGATGTCTAGCTAGTAGTGGAGCAAGGCCTTGAGTGGAACCAAAGGTATTTCTGTTGAGGATATGGATGCCTAACTAGTAGTAGAGCAATGCCCAGCCTTCCCCTAAGCTAAACTCATGGTTCTTAAAGGATATTTGAACATGCTCCAAGTCAATGTTAGTGATTAAAGACATGAAGCCTAAAAGTTGTTTCTTTAAACCTATGGCAAATAGTAAGTGGAATAAAAGCACACACACAATATGGCTATGTCATTATGTTTGACCCAAGTCTACAAGTGCAAGGTTTATTTCAACCATAATCTGATCTAGATGATGAGCTTGATCAAGTGAAATGGATGACCTAATTATTTTTCTAAATCAGAGTCTCTAGGTTCTAAAATATTAATATGTTTCACCCCTGAGTTGCCATTTGTTGGGACCAATAAATCCCCATTTTTGAAAATTGGGACCCTTGAGAAACCTTGAGAATTGAACATAGGAATTTAGCATGTTAAAGTTATTTGTAGAGTTTGAAGATCATCCACTTTATCAAGAGCAATATTACTAAGTTGTATTTTGCTTTAGTTTTGGCTAACAATGCTAATAAATGGTCTTTATTTTTTTTAGTTGTAGGTTCATTAAGGTTTGTTCTTAATAAATTCATGTTCTAAAACCTTGGAAAAACCCTCAGTTCAAATATGAATACTAGTGGGAACCAATTGATAGGAGCCTTTTAAAAATCCATTTTAGACCTAAGTATAAAGTTCATATTTTAATCTTAGTCGTGTTTTTAAACACGACTAAAACTTAACTTAAAAAACTTGGTCCCCATTATTATTCCCCCTTTAAAGTTCCTTATGTGCCTAACTAATATTCATTTTTCAAGGTCCCTCTTAATATATCCTAACTTAACCTAAGGTTTTAACCCTAAGGCTCCATTGTATTTATTAATACAAATGAGACCTTAGTCTTAACATCTTAGCTTAAGTTTTAGTTGCTTGAGCCTAATTTTATGTTAGCTCAGTCCCTTATTTATACCTTATCCTAAGGTTATAATCCTAAGGCCCTGATGCATTTATTAATATAATTAAGACCTTAGTCTTAACACCTTAGCCTAAGTCTTTAATCACCATGGTCCTAACTTAACTTCCTTGCATCTTACAGGATATAAGGACCCTTGCTTTATGATGGCATTCGATCTAATGGAGTGAGAAAAGCCCAAACTTTGACTTAAACAACATGCATCTCAGATGATCTAATAATTCATGTTTCCTCACAACCCTTTGATCAGATAGCATGAGGAAAACCCAATAAAATATTGTATATAACCCCTAATACCAATCATATTCAAGCCTTTAGATCATGATCACTAGTTCTTGTTTCATCGTGAGGACCCGATCAGACATAATGAAGCATAATTGAAAGGTCAAAGGATTACAAAAGGTCAAAATAATCAACATGCAACACCCTTACATTTGAGGATTAAAAGCAAAGGGGCCCACCTAACCAAAGCAACTAATCATGAGCAAGCTCTCAGGTCACGATCTATAATTGATGCTTCATCATAGATTTTGATCCAATGGAGTGAATTAAGTCCAAGATACTAGGAAACCCCAAGTGGCATTTTGACATTAAGTCATAATAATTTAACAAACTTAAAATTGATGTTTGTGTGACCATCATTTGATGTTTGTGAGGATGTATTTGACGTTTGTGTGACCATCAAGTTTAAGCCCATCAAAGTAAAAGCTCCACTAGCTTAAAATTGGTGTTTACACCACCATCATTTGATGTCCATAATGATGTATTTGATGTCTATAAGACCATCAACTTTAAGATAATGAATTATCTTGCTCAGGATCAAAGTATGCTTCAAAATCATACTGGAGGGCTTGGAAATTACCTTACAAATTTAGGGAAGTGGTCAAAAGATGCTCAAACATGGGAAATATTCGATCTGCAAAAATGGAAATGGTCTTATGGTCTAAACATATGCAAAATAAAACTTAGTCTAAATCTATACTTTACAGTCCCCATGGAATTTTGTTTAATTATCATGAACCTTAAACTATAGTCTTATAATAAGTCTTATTTTAAAAGGATATATTTTTTACGTAGGACTTAGACCAAGTGATTTTTAAATAAAGGTTTTAATGTATTTGTCATTACATTAAAATCCTATTTTTATTAGACCATTATGTCATGATGATTATTTTGAGCATATTTTATAAGCCTTGGCATAAATATTTTAGACCAATGCATACATTGTGTTTATTTAAACAAAATGTAAACATTGGATTGAAGCATTTAGCCATGGTCCCCTTTATATGATTCAAAAAACTTAAACATAAGTACCTTAGCCTAAGGTTTGCATCGTGATTAATAAACATGTAACAGACTTTAGCCTAAGGAAATTAAGCCTATGTCCCATTTTAATAATATACTACTTAAAGTTCAGGCATCTCTATAGAGAAATGGTTCACACTTTATGACTAAAAGATTATCTAATGATACGAGGCTCTCGTAGACTTTTCAATAAGGCCCCAAGCGCTTGAAAGCTCAACACATGATGAAAGTGCATTCAAATCAAAGATGATAGATGAGCTAATAGTTGGGACTTTCTCACTAGAAGATGATCCAATGACATGAAGGTACTCATGAATTTTTAAAGGCCCATGATCTCATCATGTGGCCAATACTCATTCAATGAAGTACTAACATAGGATACGAAGCATGAGGAAGGAACATAAATACTCCAAGTGTTAAAACTATGAGGCTTAGAATATAAAGGACCCAATAATAGGTAAGGGCCTTGATTAAAATCAATAGCTTGAGCTAATCCAATATTTTGATCTGATGGTGTGAAGTAAAAGGAGGCATTTTTAAATGCCAATAGCTAGTGTTCAAAGGCATTTATGAAATAATGCCATGAAAGGTCCAGACCAATGCCACATAAGTACCACACAAGTAGAAAAGGAAAAAAAAAGATCTTATGGGCTAAAAAATGTGAAGGTATAAAGGCAAAGGTCCAAATCAAATCCAAGGCATGTATAAGCTAGAGTCTGATATACCCTACCATTAAAGCTCTAAAACCCTAAACCCTACATAAAAGTGACCCAATTGAATTAATTTGGTAATTATTTGATCCAAAGAGAGATTGATTATGTTTTGAGTGAAAAAAACTTCCATAAAGACCAATTTACAAACCAATGTGAACAATTTGAAGAAATAGGGACCATGGAAACTCGTATATACCAATTAAAGGAAGAGACTTTTCTCTACTTATCGATAGATAATGAAGGATGAATCTTCAAAGACATTGAATTAAACCTTATAGCCCTAAATATACCATGTATTAGGAATTGGTTTGAACTCTTCTTCATAGTGGAGGAATTGAAGTCCATCATAAAGGAGGAGTAGAGGAATACTATGGTGAGTAGGAGACATTATGACTTGGTTACTGTCCAGATAGCCACTCTATCATGCTAATATAAAGCCTGAGGTATTATATTGTATAGAAATACTTGATCCCATATTTATTAATTATAGAGTAGATAATGAATGGATCATTAATGAGGGAAATGCCAAGAAGATAGCCTACATTTCTCTTGTAGCTTTTGAGAAATATTATAAGCTCCCTCTCTCTCATTTAGACATATCAAAAATTTAGGAATGGACTAGCAACCATGACCTAGACTCTGTCCTTAGGCCCTGGCTACACCAAGGACCTCATATCTTCAAAGACTTTGAAGGTAAGATCCCAATTGTCTAATTCAAAGAAGGCATCAGGGTAATAATGACACTATTGAACTGAGCCTTTTGATCCCCCTCAACCACCTATGTGAATAAATTCTAAGTTCCCTATGTGCATTTCATGGTGGAATAAAAGCTCACCCCTCCAATTGGATATTTGATCAGTGTCTTCTTGGCCAAACAATTCAATGCCATTAAAAGGAAGACATCTACATAATTTTATATGATGTCATACCTACTAGACACCCTTCTTGCCTTAATCAACTTCCCTGGTATTATTAATTGGTCTCTTAAGGGAAAAACCACCATTTCCCACCATTAATCCAAATCTCATAGATTTAAATATAGGAACCATATGTAGTTTATTTGTGACTATGTCTACCCAACCATAGTAGAGGCTATCATAGGTGTTCCCATGCCTAGGGTCCACCTACTCATCAATAAGTATGCTGAAATGATGGGTAACATATGGTACTACCCTGACTCCACAGTCATCAAGATTGATGGGATTATGTCCCAACCTTATAGATAGCTAGTATATGTTTTATGTAAGCTTTCCAAGAAAGAAATTGCCTCCTAGCTCATCAATGGAATTGATGGGATTTGAAAATAAAAGAGGAAGGGTATTCTCCACCCTTTCCATCTAAACATTAGAAGAACTATATCTCAATATTGGAAATAGGTTGATACCATAGCCAAACACAGGGATCCATTTGGATTTTAGCTTGATGAACTCAAGATGTGGGATCCTAGGAACATAGTGACTAGTCATTTAAAGGATAATAAACTCCCTAATCCTGAATACATGCATCATCTTGGTGTTCATGACACCACTTATATCAAGGCCAAGAATTATGAAGAGGTTTTGGCTAGGATTCAAGGGCACAACATCAAACTAGAACATAGATTGACCAAGGATGATAAGCCATTTGGAGAGGTATGGAAAATGCAATCTTTACAATATCACTTATTGCCTAGACCATTTAGGATAGCCCAAGAACAACCCAAATTAGAACAACCATATACTTAGGGGTAAATTATGAAAATATAGGATGAGCAAGGCCATGGCAAGGAGAATTGAAATTGGAAGAGAGACCTGGAGAGGGCCCCTCATATTCAACACTCCCATAAAGACCACCTTTACCAATTTAGTACATAGATATGATAACCTTAGAGCCTGAAGAGACACTTGAGGGTGCCCTCAAGGAAATTTTAGAGGCATATGATATTGATAGGGAAGAATAATAGTTTGAAGAGGTTCAAGTCCAAGAAGGGGAGTCTAAATAAAATAAAGGAAAAGAGCTTGTCCCTGTGGCATACCAAGAAAAGAGGAAGGTAGAGCTAGCATTGGTCCCTATTGGACCAAAGAAGAGACCAAGATTGACCTTCAATCACCCCAAAAGTGAAGTCAATCTATTTAATAATGAATTCTTAATTTATGGACTAGTCATTCCTCACTAGTTCATTTATTGAAAATTACAAAAGATCCCTACTCTTTCCCATTCATGGGCCATGACAATTGTGGACACACATGGTGAAATGAAACCATGGATTAAGGACATGGTAAAAGAGTAATAAGAAAAGAGAATTGTGGTCACTCAAGGACCAAAAATCAAGAAGATGGATGCTTCTAAAGCATTGAGCAACACCAGTGTAGAGGTCTTAGAGCCTTTAAAATTTATAGAGTCATCCACAACCATGCAATTTAATCCAGAGATGGTTGGATTGGAAAGGTTACCACTAAGACAACCATGGTGGGAGTAGATGAATTCACCTTTCAAAAGGTGGATACATTTTTAGGATTAACCTAGTTGGGGGGCAATAGATAGGTGAAGATACCATTTATGAAGAAGATGTTAAAAACTTGATTGAAGCCTAGTCAGCACAAGAAAAAGTAAGTGTCAGAGGAATGAAATAGAGGATTTATAATTTGGAAAGGGAAAAAGAAAACTCAGAGACAAACAATTCTATTAGTACCTGAGGTAATGACCAAAATGCTTGATGAGTCTTTTTATGACATGTTTGAGGCACTCAAAACAATAAAGTTAAGGTAGAGTGCATTAACATAATAAAGTGCATTAGCTAAGGACCTGGACACCCAATGGAAAGCCTTAGAGGAGAAAATAGCCAAAATTATCAACATCTAAGCAAGGAAATGGATCCCAAGCTTCAAAACCATTAGTTTAGGACACTTGAGCACAATTCTAGGAATTATGGTTGACAAGGTTTAAAGTTTGAGTGTATTGCACAATAATGTGGAAAGACTCCGAGAAGATGATACTAAGCTAATTGTAAGTATTGAATAGATTCTTGGGACTATGCTTATAGACCCTACACAACACAATTCCCTTAGAATAATGAGTGATGAGGAATTAAAACATAAGGCTACTTTGGTAATTTAAGAAATCAAAGGAAAGAGCAAAATAATATCTGGGGTTGATAATGATAAGATCCTAGACATGATATTCAATGCTAGAGAGAGGATAAATGAAGCTAGGAGAATTAAATAAGCCATGTCCATAAACAATAGAGAACTTGAGGACTTAGCAGATCAAGAGGAGTGTATTTTGAAGCCTATTATGGATCTAAAGCTAGTTGATGAGAAACATACTAAAACCATGATCATCCTCCAACAAAAATAGGTAGAGGCCCCACCAAAAAATTAGATAATATTATATTTTGTGGAATTTTGTAACATTTGAAATAAAATATTCCATTGTAAAGGCATATGCTAGTTTTTAAGCATATTTGCCTCTAGGTTAGTATAATTATGGAAAACCAGCGTATTCTAGAACCATCCTAGGAAGGACAACTATCCTGATCTTTTGTACACTTGTTTATTATAACTCACCGATATATTTCCTAATCTTTCTATAAAGGCATGTATTACCATTTGTAAAAGGGAGAGAATTTTGAGGAAATTTTGTATACTTGAAGTAATTAATATAATCAAGGAGTTCTACAAAGATTGTCCACATTTGATATGTCAATTGCTAATATAGCTTTTGTCTTAATTTCTAGTTTATGTCTTGAATTTGAATGGTGTCTTTGCATTTTGAGTTGCATTTTCTAATCAAAAGGTTTCTAATTTTTGCATATGCTAGATTAGTTGGAGGAGCTTAGGTTTTGATTCATTTCATTTTGCTCTGTATTCAGATGTGTAAAGGCTATTTGACTATAGTAGTAAATCTTTAAAGTAGACCTAGTTCTTACTTGTGATTATTTTACATTATCCTTTGAAGCTTTCTTGGTATATAGTGAAGTTTGAGCTTAGGCTATGCTGCACTATATATTGGTTGAATGTTTACTTAGTTGCAATTGATGCTTTTTCATGATGTTTAAGACTAAAATTGATAATCACTCTTTTCTTTTCTACATTACCCTTCTCTTTGCTCCTTTTTACACCAGATCACTTTAGTTTTAGCTTCATTATAAATATCCATTTAGATTACTTTGTAGCTTAAATATGGATCACAATTCACTAAGTATTGACATGGATTTTTTGCAATTCAAAAAAAATGAACCATGATGGCTCCCGACCATCACTCATTATAAATTTGTGGGACACTAATACATATCTCTGTCGCTATTTCACCATAGGTGACGACAAGTTGCCATAACCTACTACTCATGCTCTAAATTCCTTGAATTCTAAAATGAGAAGTATTATTTAAACACTAAAGAACCCTATCATAGATTTAGAGGAATCAAAAAGAGGGTCAATATCTACTAAGTCCAAATATTTCCCTTTGTCATCCTTAGTTTCCTCAACACTTGTATTCTCTTCTTCATCTAAATCTGTATATATCATAGATAAAATTTTCAATACATCCTCAATAGACTCTTGAGAATCTATGGCTATCATATGAAACTTCTCTTAATGTAATTCATGTTCTGATACCTTGGAAGATTCTAGAGATGATGAAGTAGAAGCAATCTCACTTGGCTTTCTTTCCTCTGGCTTCTTTTCTTCAAACTTATATTCTATTTGTGTCTGTACTTGTGTATTGACTGGTGGAAGTATTAAAGATCCAACACTAACCAAATGATAGTATCTAGGGCCCAATTACCACCTATCATCCATTTTTTGATTTCTCTGTAGTCTAGACTTAGGTCTCAGGTTGTGCTCTTTCAATCTCTTACTGACTTTAAAGTAAGTAGATGCCTTGGTGTATATAGGATCAAAGGTACTAGGCTCATGTTTATAGGGAAAATTCAGATTTTTTTTGAGTTTCAGATGCTCTTTAACCCTTCCATAAGGGTCCCATTGTCTAAGTTCATCTATCTATAAATTAAAATATGATCTATGTTTTGATGCTACCTTAATGTGATCCCACTATCTAAATGTAGTCTTGCCAATTATCATTGGGAAGATATGAAAAAGTCCCTTTCTCTTGGTTTTAAAAAGGTCATAGACACCATGGAATAATTGGTAGGACACCTCTTATTCAACTAATTTATCAAGAACATGGATTGGTATCTTGAGATGATAATTTTGAGTTCTCTCAATCCTTATGATAGTACAATCTCGGTACAACCATATATCTCCCATAGATTCAATAGAATTTTTGATTAGAGGGCTCACTCTTTCCATGGGTATTCTCGTTATGGTCTCACTTAGTGAAGGGTAGACATAGTCATAGATAAATTGAATGTGATCTCTATAATTGAAGATGTGCAACTTGGAATAATATTGAGAAATAGTCTAGGTTCCATTTAGAGACCATTCTCTTTGATTGGGGAGGCATCTAGGAGATAAGACATCATGAAAAACTCATTATTATTCTTATGCCTAGTTGCATATATTTATCTACTCAAAGAGATACTAATTATCTCACCCAGTGGGGAAACTATCACCTTTTCAACAATAAAGTAAACCATGAGCACCCACAATGGGTCTACATAAACTATGGTCGTACATACATATAGTTTGTTCAACATTGTCATTACCATCCCAACCCTGGTCTAAATTGAGTGATATGAATTTTCATATCAAGGACCATAACGACTTGGTTACCAAATTCTAACCATACAACTAGGGTATCCATCAAATTATGTTCCTTAGCCTTTAAGTTAATTAAGGTCAAGTCAATTTGGGGTTTAGGGAGCTTGTAATAGGAATAAAATGTAATTAGGTAAATGTAAGCAACTTTCCTCTAATTATGTCCATTAAAACATGACCTTATCTATTTCATCATCTTTAAAAATGGGATAAAAAACATCAATACTATGGATTACCTCTAGTTTTGTAGTTGCATAGTGTAGTGTAGTCATCTATATTGCTACAATGTCATCATATAGTCTCCTTGTAGAGAGGATATTCTCTTCCTCCTTGGTGATTGTTGGTTGGTTCTCAATTATCTAGAACAATTTAGACCAATTTATATCCCCCATGTTTAAAGCAGTAGTAACAAACTTTGTGTCTTGAACACACAACCTTCTGTATCTATTTTCAAATATAGATCTACATCTTGCTTTGAAACATCCTTATAGGTGGCCATTGCTACAATCTTGATCCAATTATTCAATTGGGGAGGATAATTCAAGTATTTTGATTTAATTATAGTGATTTTGGAGATAATTTAGGGAAATTTGTACACCTTAGGGGTTTCTTAAAGTTTATGTAGGGTTTTAATGATGGTCAACTAATTCAAATAATGAAATCTTATGACTTATATTGCATTTTATTTGAACATTTATACATTTCATGTGTTAGGCCCACAAGATCTATAGTTTGATGTGTTCTACTTATGTGGTGTTGTCATGTCATGATGCTCATTTATTTAAAAAATGACCATTTGTCACTTCTAGACATGTGTCATTACCTCATGCAATATTGAAGCTTGATCAATTCATACCATTATTATATTAAAAAGTATTCTAGCCTTAATTTCATCATATGCCATTGATCTTCCATTTAACCTCCATGGAGTGGGCCGCTTGGCATCTCTATGCTCATTACAAACACACTCCATCACTTAACTCCTTTTCACCATGTGGCAACATTATGTTTGATCTAGGCCCATTGAATTGTTGACCTACTCTGCATCATTGATCTTTATCTAAAAGCTTGAATTTCATTCATTGATCTCCATCTAGTTCATCATGGTTGTTACATGTGTCACCATTATATTCAGTCTAGGCCCTTTGAAAAGTCTACCTTCATTCACACTATTGATCTATTGTAAGTATGGTTAAACATGGATCATTGATCCCTTTCTTTATAAACAAGATCAGATATAAACCATCAATTTGTTTGATTGCTTCACCAAAATCATGACACTTGTCACTTTCACATTCCCTCACAAGCTCTTTGACAATTTAATTCTTCACTCACTGTTGTATCTTCATTATATGTTTAACACATATCATTGATCAATTACTTGGACTTGTTGACTTCCATCTTTGTTTATGGATCATCAATCTTTGCTTTAAGCTCCCAAGGTCTTACCATGTGGCATCTTCATGTTTAACCAGTCCTTATGGACTTATAAAATAAATGACATAATATTTTTGGATATATGTAGAGACTTATCATAAAATTTTAGACTAGTGTCTTAGTTATATTAAAAAATATAATTAGGACTTACGTTAAAGTTTAAACTAGGTCTAAAATATAAAAATGTTCCCACGTAAACATGGATTCTGCATAAATTTGAATCTATTTCAAAAGGGACTTAGGCTAAACAGCTAGACTAATGTTTTTTAATACTATTTAGATGTAGATTTAATTAATCAATTAAGATACTAAAGGCTTGAATAAAAATGTGAAGTTAGCATTTAATGCATAAAAACTTGAACAAGATAATGGAACTCAATTAAACTTGCAACATGGAAACAAATTCAAACATTAGCAATATTAGATGAATTCAAATGAAAATTGAATGCTAACATGCTAAATAGAAACTGAAGCAAACACATGAGATTTAATAATGCAATTTTGATCAATTTGAATGTCAATTAATAACAAAATTTACAAAATTGAACAAGGCTCCTCATTTTTCAAAAAATGGGTGTATGCTGACCTCAATAGGCTCAAAGGCACAACATGTCTAAAGCAATTTAGGAAAATTAAATAGGGCCATCTGAATACATTATACATACCTTTGAGCATTATGTAATACATTAAATGAAAGGCAAATTCCATAAAAGGTTATGGGAAAGATTTGTCATCAAATCCATTATGAAGTGTCTCCAAAATTTACCCTTCTTATAGAAAAACCTCTTTATCTCTTTTGAAATATATGGAATTGAAGTTCTTTATTTCCTCTATAGTTAATCTAGTTACATGCACTATTAACTCCTTAGTGATTTCCAAAGTAACCCCATTGATGTTGATTGTTCTATTATCCCAAGTGTTAGAAAATAAGGTTGAAATATGGTTGTCGTGACCTTTAATATTTTCCATGAAACTTACAAATTCCCCAAATTATAAGGCCTCCCAAATTATTTCATTTTTCTTAACCTCTTTAGGCAATTTTGGTTCAATCATGTTTAGTAAACCCATACTACTCTTGGAGAGACTTGAACAAGAGTGACAAAGACTATCCCAACTCCAAAAGGCTGAAGGATCACCAAACACTAGTGTTGTCTTTTTTTTGCCTTTGGTAATACTAAACAAGACAAGAAGAATATGGAATGCATCTATAAGCTTCCTCACGAGGCCAACAAATAAAGTATGAATAAAAGGGGACTAAGATTAAAAAATAGTCTAAAGTCCCTAAGTGTCCTCTGTCTCAACTAAGGAGAGAGCCCCATATTCTCAATAATTATGAACATTAGACAATGATTCATTCTTTATCCCTTGGAAAATGTCCCTAAAAATTTCTTCAAAGTCCATCCATGTAAGGTTACCCAAAGAGGTCACTATTGGGGATCTAGATTTCACCTTAGTTGGGCAAGGGATTGTTCAGCTCCTTTGCCCAAATTTATCTCAACATGGGAATGACCCTAGGCTATGGGTATCCTATAAAAGGGTCAAACATCTAGGATTTTTAATGATGCTAACTCCTCATATTTCACAATTTGGACCACTATTTATAAAACCTAAAGCTAGCTAGGATGAAAAGAGTAAAAAAATTGCATAAAGTAAACCTATCTAGCTTGTGGTGATGCATCATGATTTTTTCATATCCACTCTTAGGATTGGACTCTTTAACACACTAATGGACTATGAAAGGAGATAATGTAGTGTATACTATAATTTATAAGCAATAATATTTCATATAAAGGTCAGTTTGATGTATTAAGACTAGAGAGAAATGAAAGGAAGGTCTGGCTGAAGACACTTACATTCTCCGCTATATCCTTGAGAGATCAATGTTAAGACACATTATATGACCTAAAAATAAAGTTGATAGAATTTAGGCTAAGATTATAATTTTCAAAGGGTATATTAGACCACTTCAAATATTAAACAAACACAAGAATGCTAACACAGATTGATAAAACACTTCAAAAGTGCCTTTCTCATTAATCCAAGAGGTGCATAATATAATTTTTGGTAGAGTCTAGTCATACCAACTTGAGGCATGATATTCAATAGCTTGAAGGCTATATTTATAGAAGAAAATAAGCAAGAGAGAGGGAGTTTGGCACTCAAATTATAATCAAATGATCTCAAATCCATTTGAAATGCAATTACAACTACCTTCACAAATTATGCTCATTCACACCCTTTTGATTGATTTGAGTTAATCCAAGTGGTTTCATAGTTACACTGATGTTCCTTATTGTTGTAATGGTGGGGTCAAGTTATTTTGAGCTAGGTCCTGCCATCCATGTAGTTATAACAACTAGGCTAGTTTGTTAGAATCTTTTATTGTTATTAATTGCTCCTAATTGGTTTGTTGTGGCATGCATAATGGAGAGAAGGGGTCCTTTTCATGTAGTTGGTCCTGGTAATGAAGCTATTGGAGTCTATGTGTATGCCTTCGTGGTACCCTTTGAAATGCTATCTTTTTCTTATAATAATGGTGAACACAATCATAGAAAGATCCCTCTATGACATAAACCCTCAAGCCATAGGTCCATATTTAGCCTTAATGGTGGTCCCTTTATATCCTTTAACTTGACTAAAATACTATGTTCACTCCATAATTTTTGAATGAGATCTAATGATGAATCAATGACACTATAAGACCTTGTTTTATTTAATCAAAAACCACTCCGTGGCTTGACTTTGGTCATCAAAAATTTATCTAGCCAATCAAATTACTCCAACTTGTCTTCTCTCCCATTAGCCTCACAGATCCCCAATATCAAATCTTGACCCTTTTGACCTCCTATGAAAATCATAGGATCAAGATATATAAATGAATACAAGCCCTTGATTTATTTCTACAAAGATACTATAACATGTTGACCTACTTTTACACTATTAGATCAAGACGTATGAAGCAATGTGAGCTCTTGATCTAGGCTCAGACCCACCTTTTGTTAGTGAATGTGTACCATTAGATTATTGTTTGATTGATCTACACCATCAGATCTTGTCTAACTTGTAGCTCTTTAAAGTCTTTAACGTAAGGACCTTTTGACTCATTTGACTCTAGTGTGAATGTTAGATCTTGTCTGTCAGAATATGAGCTCATGTAGACCATTGGATATTTCTCAACTTTAAACCTTTTAAGGACTTTTGAATCCAAATAGTCATTTTGTGAAGCTCAAACTTGACACTACATGAACCTCCTAATCTATATATTCAACTTTGAACATTTATAATTTGAGCTAGAAAGCTCATGTAGACATAAAACTTGTAGAGCATGTTCCTATCATGAATAACTCCATGGCGCTACAATATCCTAGATGATGATGATGATTTTTGAGTAGAATTATAAAATACATAGGATAACTGGTCCATTTATTTCTCCATGATGTCTTGGTGATGGTCTATCATTTCAAGGCTTGCATAATTCACCCTTTGTTTTAACCTTTAGAGTTATGATGATCTTTCAAGACTTTATCAATCTAGTCCATGCACCTACATGATCATGAGTAACATGAGATCCTACTTGGATCCCTTTATTTGAATTGATAGAACCATTTCTAAAACATTGGTTTTTATACTTCATTAGGACCCTTCTAAGATTCTTCTTCTAACTATAGGCAAAGCCTAATATGTGGGCCAAAATGGCTAACACTTCTGACAACTCAACTGGATTGACTAGCCTACTGGTCATGGGACCTAGACTTTGATCAATCTTGTTCAAGATAACTAAACAAATGAAATGATACTTACCAAAAAACTTTTCTTGACTTATAAAAACACTTTTTGGAGTAATGGAGGGAAAAAAACAACAAAGCAACAAACTAGACTAAACAACAACACACAAAGTAATATGCAAAAGCACTTGGAGGAAAAATAGACTTATCTTCTTATATATAAGGGGAAATATATTAAAATAGTAGAATAAATTGAGATACCTCCCATTGATAGGGATGGGAAGTATCTCTCCATTCAATTTGGAAATATCAAAGGAATTACTCTCTTTTCAACTTGTGATGACATAGGCTCTACTCTAAATGCTATCAAACTTAGAGTGTTTTCCTAGTTTTGCATTGTCCTCATCCCATTTGAGGAGTATGTCACCTTGTTGAAATGTCATTGAGGAAAATATTTTGTCAAATGACTTATTCACTTGGTGCTGGTTAGACCACATGGTATGTATGGCATCATATCTCATTTCCTTTAGTTCTCTAAGTTCATTCATCCTGACCTTCATTACATCACTTTCTAGAAGCTCTAGTTGGTTGGCAAGCTCCAAAGCTAGAAGCTACAATGAAATTGGTAGCCTTGCTTCTCTTCAATAGACTAAGAGATAGGGTGAATTGCCATTGGATTTCTTGGGGGTGATCTTATTATCCTATAAGTTAGTCTTCAACTTTGTATGCCAAGATCTCTTATTATCTTCCATTGTTCTCTTGATGATCTAAATCAGGTTCTTATTAGTGGACTCAGCTAATCCATTACCCTATAGATACTAATTTGATGAAGATGTTAGATAGATACCTTGCTCAAGATCCCACTCACATACATTTTTAATACTAAATGCCAAAGAATTATCTGATATAATAGTGGAAGGTAATCCAAAATGGGTGACTAAGCTCTCATAAAACTCAAGCACAAAGTTCTCATTTGCTTCCTTCAAGGTAACTACTTCCACACACTTGGTGAAGTAATCTATAGCTATCAAGAACCACTTATGACTAGTACTGGATAGAGGATGAATCATGTAAATGAATTATAAAACCCATTGCATAAAAGGCTATTCAACCTGAATAAGCTTTAGTGGCATGGTAACTAGTCTGTATTTTCATACAAACATTGCACACTTTGCACACTTATTAACCTTGCATGTGAATCTATGAATAAATTAGGCCAAAATTAACTATCTCTAATGATTTTTATAACTATTGTCTTGGATACAAAATGGCCTCTAGAAGGTCTATCTGAAATTTCTTGAGAAGCTTATCAAATTGGCTAGTTTCAACAGATCTTAAAAACATAAGTACAATGTCTTTTTTGAATATCACTCTATCAATAATAATGTATGGAATTGATTTCAAAATAAAGTGTCTTATTTGTGATGCATTCAAATCCATTGTACACTCTCCTATTTGAATAAATCTAGTAATATCCTATGTCCATCTTGTAGGAGAAGTATTTTCAGGTCCATGTTGAGTGTCTTGAATTACCAAAATTGTTTCTTTTTATTCTCTCACATCTTATACAAGATGTTCACACAATCCTTTACCTTAGAATAGCTTTGTGACCTTGACTTCAATATCATACTCCATACACTTAGTGACCCATATAAATCTCTTTTTGTTTAAGTCTCTATTGAGCATAAACTCCTTCACATTGGGATGAGCTACCATTAGTATAATTTTATTGTTTGAAACTAGATGTTTGAATTTATTCAAACATCTTAAAATAATAAGTACATATTTTTTGACAAAGCTATATCTTTTTTCATAACCTTCCAAATCTTGATTGAAGAAAGCAATAGGCTACTCCAGACCTTTATTATTCTTCTACATAAGTATGGTTTAAATTTCATCTAATGTAGAGAAGGCTCAAAAATAGAATTCCTTATTGAAATCTAAATTTTTAAGTGTGAGGGCATGAGATATGGCCTCCTTGATACCCTAAAAGCTTCTCTTCTCTATGAAAACTCTTTGCCTTTTCTCAACATATGAGTGAGGGGCTTGACAAACTTTGCAAATCTTGGAATGATTCTCCTAATGAAATTGATCTGGCCTAAGAAGATTTGTAATACTTTCTTGTGTTTAGTCAATGATAGAGCAAGGATTGACTTTATCCTCTCTAGATCAATGGAAAGACCAACTTTGGACACCGCATGCCCAATAAGTATTCTTTCATTCATTAAAAATATACATTTCTTTGGATTTAATGAAACTCCAAATTGTCTACATCTAAAAAAAACAACTCTCAAGTGTGTTAGATGATCATTAGGATTCTTTGAAAATACTATTATATCATCAAGATAAACTAAAACCATATCATTCCAAATACCATGAAAATCAACATCCATTGCTCTTTAGAAGGTGGCTCTAGCATTGGAGAGTCCAAAGGGCATTTTAACATATGTATAGGTGCCCCATTTTGTACTAAAGATAGTCTTATGCCTATCTTAATCTTTGATCATGATTTGATTATAGCTATAATAACCATCAAGCAATGAGAACCTTTGAGAACCTACCACCTTTTGTAGAATTTGATCCATGGAGGGTAGTTGGTAATGATCCTTTAGGAACACCTTATTGAGGTCCCTAAAATCAACACATAAACAAATCTCTCCATTCTTTTTCCTCACTAGCATAAGGTTTTCCACCCATGAGGAATGTTTAATTATAAATATTATCTTTGATTCAATCAATTTATAGAGTTCTCTTCTCATGAGGTCCTCCACTCTTAGATTGATAGGCCTTTATTTTTGCCCGATTGGCTTGGAATTTCTTTGTAATTCAATGATGTTTTGTGCAAGTTTGGGTCAAACCCTTTCAAGTATTTGTACTCTTAAACAAATATATCATAAAATTCTTAGCACAAAGCAATAAATGCGACTCTTTCCTCTACTGTATTGACATTTCTTAGCTTTAGCAACTTGTCCTTAAAGATTTCTATATTTTCATAGTGTTCTTCCTTAGCTAAGATGTATGATTTCACTTTTCTTACTTGGTCATATTCATTGAAGATACTTTCTAATGTCACAATCCCTTTAGGTAGCTTAATAGACCTTAGTTGTACTATCTGATCATCATATTGATTTTGGAACTTGTCTTTATTATTATGGCATAAATTTGCCTCTTGCATTAGAAAATATATGATTTGATCATCATTGTCAAAGACTTGCCAACTCAACTCATTATCAGGTATAGATGGTATACATATAACCTTGATATTATATTGGATTTAGTTGCATTTGACTCTTGTAATCTCATATTGGGCACCAATAACTACAAGCCTATTTGCATGCTAGCTTGCTTCTGGTGGTAGGGATAGGCTATTAAATGCCAAGAAATACTTCATGCGGTCCCATAACCAGTACTTATAGGATTTTAAATGGTGATTTTTGATTAAATTTAGGCCTCTCACTTATTTCACTACAAGCTCACTATCACCCTTGATTTGGAGGATCTTGACACCTCTCTTTCTTGCTTCTTGCAAACCATGCAAAAGAGCTTCATATTCAATTGTATTTGAAGTAAAAATGAATTGGAGTCTTGAAGCTAAATGGTACTTCTAACCTAATGGTTAAATAATCATGGATCCCATTCCACTTATATTCTTTTACCTTGATCCATAAAAGAAAAAAGTCCATATACCATCCTCTTCTTGAGTAGTGTTAGTTAATCAAGGTATATCAACACCTTCCTCATGCATGCAATACACTCCTAAGTCTACCTCTTCAATGTTGCTATGAGGATCAAATAAATTATTATCAACTACCCATTCATCTAAATACATATCTGATATGCTTTCAAGATGATCATGGGGTCATTGTTAATTAACCTCTTCAACCTCTTCAAATATGGCACAATTGGTATTTTCAAGATTAAGCATACAGGGTTCTTGGTGGAACTTGGAGATAGGCTCAGATATTATAGTGACTTTGGTTCCATATCTAGTTCTAAAAACCATGTATGACCAATTAGATGACAAATATCCTCCAATATTTATAGTAAAGTCCCTAGACAAGCATAAGGCAAAATATAGAGGTAAGTCTACTACCTTACATCTTCAGTAATGACACAATTTTGATAGGCTACCAATGTGATCTAAATATCTTTTAAGATGCCTACTTTCTTAGTGGGGGAGCCATCTAGTTAAAGAATACCTTTTTCATTAGGCAAATATTTGAGATTAAGCTTATCTACTATGGATTTAGGCATCACTGAGGTTGAAACACATGAATCTATCATGCAATTGTGTACTAAACAATCCCCTATGATGACTAATAGGTAAAATGGGGGGATTAAAAACTTTAGAGGGATGAACAACATTTTGAAATTGAATTTTTCTTGGAATTTGTTTAGGAACTTGGTTAGGGGCTTGGTTAGGCTGACTATTATTGATGAAAACAATGTTTACCTTATCAACTACATGTGAAAGTTTGGAGAGCTCTTGCTGGAGAATCTCCTTTTTCCCTAAAATAGATAGAGCATCATACATGTACATAGTTAAATTAGCCTTTTTTAAAATGATCCATAATATTAAAGGGAATATTAGTACCTTTGGACTACACCTTATAAGTAGAAGCATCACTTGGCATTTGAGTAACATGAGGAATAAAGGGGGACTTCTATTGCTATTCATGAGGTTGGGGCACTTGTTGATTTTTAGGAGCTTTAGCAACTACATTTGAAGAAGTATGTTGCTCACTAACTTGTGGAAATGATGAAGAAATCATAGGTTGCCCCAAGTTGTCCTCCAACATCCTCTTCTTATCCCTAATTTGAGTTGTTATTGGTTTATTTCTCCTTTGTGGAGCTTGTTCCATATTAGCTGCTACATGCTCAAACACATGTTCCCCTTCTTGAAAATTCATGCATGTGGTATCAACTGGTGTTTTACCCATGTTCCCTTGTTAGATTTGAGATTTTGATAGTGACATGGTAGGCATGTTATATTAACTCATTTTTGGGCCTTGTGGTGGAGAAGGCATCATATCGTGTCTCTAGTAGTGGCCATCACCATCTCATTAGACTATCCCCTTGATTGCCATTGACCTTCTTGAACAAAGTTATTTTGTGTGGGGACCAAGGTTCTTGAGCTACTTATAGCTATAGGATTTTAGCCATTCTTAGATTTACCTTGGGTATTTGGCCTTAGGCTTGTTAATTTGATGGATAAGGGGGTCTATTGTAAAATTGAGTAGGGTATTGGGTTTGGAAGGGGCCTTAGTATGGTCTATGTGAAGCATGTTATTGCTTTTCTATAGTCACTAGCTTATTATATTGTGCTTTTATCAATCTTTCAATCTTGGAAAATTTGTTCACTTGATTGTCATTAGTTTGAGCTTGGTGATTTGGAGTAGGTAATGGATAAATTGTAGGTGGGGTAGGTTGAAGTTTAGGGAAAAGTGGCATGAGAGGTCTTGGTATGAGCTTCCCTGCTTGTATCAACTAATTTTCTTCCCTTATGGATATCTCATAGGCTTTAGGTGGAGTTGTCCCACCCATACATTGAATAATGACTACAATATCTAAATTCAAAGCTCTCAAATAGTAAAGAAAAGCATAGTTAGGGGTGGGCTTGATGATAACTAGGATCCTATCCTAGGTCTTTTGAAACCTATAAATGAAATCAACCATAGACTCTTGGGATGCCCTCTTGATGGAGGTAAGTTGCTCAATAAGGGACACATGGTCACTTATATCCTAAAAATGGTTGCTTATGGATTCACCAAAATCATCCCAAGTGTTGATTGAAGTATAAGTTAGACCCCTATACCATTTCAAGGCTTTACCTTTTAAGGAGGTGGCCAATAACCTAATGGTTACATTCTCTTGTGTGATATTATGCATTGAGAAAGTATTTATAATGCCATCTATATGTTCTATAGGATTAGTATCATTATCTCCTATAAATTATGGTAAACTCTTTTAGGAAGAAACATGGATCTTATCTTGATGCTGAGGGTTAAGAGGGATACCACCATTTAAGGGTATAAAATCTTACAATCTAGGCCTTTCCATCTACACTTGCCTTAGTGGACTCTTAGTAGGTTGAGTAGGATCAAGATTTGTAGATCTTGAGGAGTTGGGAGAATTAGGGGGTGCTCTCTAAGGAGTTGAATTATGTATATTCCTCCTTTTACTAGCTAAAGATAATTCTACAAATTGGACATCCTTACCTTTTGTAGAAGATCCAATGGAGATTTGGTGTATAGATTGGTCTTCAATATTTTGATGACTATTTTGATAATTCTCATATGTTCTTCCATACCATCAATATGTTTCAAGCTGATGTCTAGATGTAATTCCTTCTTGGGTCCCATTGGGTGTGTTAGAAATGTTGGTGATATAGATTGTACCCTAACTGGGCAAGGGATTATTTAAGTCCTTTACCCAAATCTAGCTCAACATGGGATTGACCCTAACTTGTGGATATCCTATAACAATGTAAGACCTCTAGGGTTTTTAATGAGGCTAGCTCCTCATATTTCCTAATTTGGACCACTATTTCTAAAACCTAAAGCTGGTTGGGATGAAAAGAGTCAAAAAATTACATAAAGTAAACCTATCTAGCTTGTGGTGATGCACCATGAATTTGTCATATCCACTCTTAGGATTCAACTCTTTAACACACTAATGGACTATAAAAGGAGATAATCCAATGTTTACTATAATTTCTAAGCAATAGTATTTCATATAGAGGTCAATTTGATGTAGTAAGATTAGAGAGCAATGAAAGTAAGGTCTGGTTTAAGACATTTACATTCAACAATCCACTATATCCTTGATATATAAATGATAAGACACACTATATGACCTACAAATAAAGTTGCTAACATTTTGGCTGAGCTTAGAATTTGTAAAGGGAGGATTAGACCAATTCAAATATTAAGCAAACATAAGAATGCTAACACAAATTGATAAAACATTGTAAAAGTACATTTAACATTACTCCAAGAGGTACAAAATATAATTTTTGGTAGAGTCTAGTTATACCAGCCTGAGGGATGATCACCAATAGCTTGAAGGCTATATTTATATAATAAAGGAAGAAAGAGAGAGGGAGTTTTGAAACTAAAAGGGGAATTAAATGAGCTCAAATCCATTTGAAATGTAGTTATAATTACCTCCATAAATTATGCTCATTTAAACCCTTTTGATTGATCTTGGTTACTCCAAGTGGTTGCACAATTACATTGATGTTCCTTCTTATTGTAATGGTGGGGTAAAATTGTTCTGAGATAGGTTCTGCCATCCATGCCATTACAACAACTAGGCTAGTTTGTTAGAATCTTGTCTTTTTGTTAATTTCTCCTAATTGGTTTGTCATGGCATACACAGTGGAGAGAAGGGGTCCTTTTCATGTAGTTGATCTTGGTAATGAATCCATTGGAGTCCACATGTATGCCTTCATGGCACCCTTTAAAATGTTAGCTCCTTCTTCTAATAATGGTGAACACAGTCACATAAAGATCCTTTTATGATGAAAACCCTTGAGTTAGAGGTCCATATTTAACCTTAATAGTGGTCCCTTTATGTCCTTTAACTTGAAATCAAGACTATGTTTACTCCATAACTTTTGAATGAGGTCTAATGGTGAATTGCTGACCTTGCAAGATCTTGTTTGATTTCATTGAAAACTACTCCTTGGCTCAACTTTGGTCATCAAAAATTTCTCTGGCTAATCAAATTGATATAACTTATCTTCTCTCCCATTGGCCTCATAGATCTTTGTTGACAGATATTAACCCTTTTGACCTCCTACATCAACCATAGGATCAAGCTATTCAAACAAATGCAGTCCCTAAATTTCTTACCACAAATATCCTTTGACATGTTGACCTAATCATACACCATTGGATAAATATGTATAAAGTAATATAAGCCCTTGATATAGGCTCAGACCCACCTTTTTTCAATTAATGCACATTATTAGATTTTTGTTTAATTGATCTGTACCATTAGATCTTGTCCAAATTGTAGCTCTTTGAATGATTTAACCTACAGACCTTTTGACTCATTTGACTCTAGAAAAAAAATTAGATCTTAGCTATTAGAATGCAAGATCATGTGGATCATTGGTTCTTTATCATATTTAAACCTAAAGGACTTTTGAATCTAAATCATCATTTTACGAAGCTCAAACTTGACACTTGCATGGATGTCCTTATCTATAGATTCAACTTTGAACATTTAGAATTTGAGCTAGAAAGCTCACATGAAAATGAAACTTGAATAACATGTTCCTAGTATGGATAACTCCATGGTGATAAAATATCTTGGTTGGTGATGATTTTTCTATGGAATTATAAAATACATAAGATAACTGGTCCATTTATTTCTCCATGACATCTTGGTGATGGTTTGACCTTTCAAAGCTTGCATAATTAACCCTTTGTTCAACCCTTTAGAATTTTAATGATCTCTCAAGACTTTGTCAATCTGGTCCATGCCCGTACATGCTCATAAGAACCATGATATCTTGCCTAGATCCCTATATTTGCATTATTGGACCCATTTCTAAGCCATTGGGTTTTGTACTTCATTAAGACCCTGCTAGGCTTATCCTTCCAACTACAGGCAGAACTTGATATGTGGGCTAAAATGGCCAATAATAACACCCTTATTAGTAAACCAATCTGCTATCACATTTCCTTCACAATAAATGTGTTGGATTAGAACCTATTGTTTGGAATCAAGAATGGAGATCATCAATTACCAACTTAATGGTCTAGCTAATATGATTTTTCTTGGATAAAGAGTTTAATATTTTAATAGCATTTCCATCTATAATGAGCAATTATACCCCCATTTTTTGAGCCAATTTAAGGCCCCACAAGGCAGCCATGGTTTTAGCCCAGTGATTGGACATGACACCCATATCTCTCACATAAGCTGCCATAAAATTACCCTGATGGTCTCTTAGAATACTACCTCCTCCACTAGGATTTAGACTCCATTTCGAATCTCCATCAAAATTGATCTTTAGCTAGCACAAAGTGGGAGTTTCCATTTAGTTCTTTTTATGATCTCATATTTAGGATCCATCTTACCCATATTAGAAGTATCAATATGCCAATTAAGACCAGGAACTTGTTCCACCTAAAGAAATCCTTTGCCTTTATTATTCAGATCAATGTTGTAGTTCTCCATGATGGCCTCAAATATGCTTTTGGATAATACTTTGATGCTACATTTCTTTTCTCTAAATATTCTAATATTGTGCTCTTTCCAAATGCCTCAAATGATTTGGGGAAAATAGATCTTCCATATTTTATTGAGCAACTTGTTCTTAAAGAGACACTCCCAAAACTTCCATACTTCTAACAGAGACCATGCATGAACCTACTCCATATTTACTTTAAGGAGAATAAAAATCCAGGTGTTCTGAGAGTATAGATAATCCAAAAGAAAATGAAATACATTTTCATTATTTTTTTCACATAACACACACTTATTGATTAAAATAAAACCTTTTTTTATTAGATTATCCATGGTTAAAATTATATTTTGAACAACTATCCAAAGGAAAATATTTAATTTTGGAATCAACCATTTATCCCATAGAGTCTCCCAATTCACATTAAAACCAAGATCCTATTCCAATAGTGAAGAACCCAATTTAACTTGATATTGGCCATTGAAAAACTCCCTCCAAACAAGATGGTCTTCTCTATTACTTAATGGTAAATGAAAATTTCTTAGTAAATTATTTAGATCATTCTAACTCATTATGTCCTCTTGAATAAGGTTATCTAATGTCGAGAATTTCCAATTCTTCACAACTTTAATCAACTACCAGTAAAACTAAACTTTGTGGCCATATTTGTCTTTAATTCCCTATTGAAAATGCTTTCAAATATCATTTTGACTAAGGGGAAGATTAATGACCTTGTTATACTTCTAAAAATCCACCTTTTTCCCATTACCAATCTTCCCCTTAGAACTAGTGTAAATAATATATTTATTATAAATTAAAAAGTTCTAGAAACATGAGCCTTTGACAAAATGATCTTCTACAAAAATTCACATAGGATCCTAACCCTCTAAATATTTAAAACTCAAAATTATAGCCCAGGTGGTATTTTTATTAACAAATCTTCAAACAAATTTTTCAATAAGTGCTTTATTCATAAGCTGAATATTCCTGAGACCAACAACATGATATTTTTTGTGTACACAAACTTTATTCTAGGCTACAAAATGAAATATATTTTTCTCTTCAATTCTCAACCAAATAAAATTTCATTGAATATTTATAATTTTGTTTTCAATGCTCTTCAGAATATTGAAAAGAGAAAGGAGATACATGGGGAGACTTTAGAATACACTCTTTATAAGTAAAAGTTTGCCTGCTTGTGAAAGTAACTTACCTTTCTAGCCTACAAGCTTCCTTTGAAATATCTCAATAAGTAGATTCTAATAAGATAAAAAAAGATGATTATTAAATGTAGGCAATCTAAGTTATGATGAGGGTAAGACTTTTATTTGGCATCCTAGAAAAATAGCAGTTCAATTTTGTCTATCCACTAGAGTATTAAATAAAAATACAAAGATCTTATCAAAATTAACTTTCTGATTAGAAGCCTTTTCATACATTACTAGAATTTTCTTTAGATTAATAGCTTTTTGAATAATGGCCTTGACCAAGAGCATGGTGTCATTCAGAAATTATTGATGGGAGATAGGTTCCACAAAATGAGCTGGTCTAAAGCCTTTTGGTTCAGCTGAGTTAACCAATTTGGAGATGAATCTACTAAGAGACTTAGCCATGATGATGAAAAATAAAGGGGAGATGGGGTCCCCTTGTCTAATTCCTGTAGAGCGTTTGAAAAAACCTTGAGCAACACCATTAACAAAAACCAAAAACATACATGTAGAAATGCAAGATCTAATGATTTTTTGAAATTTATCCTGAAAGCCAAATTGAGCCAACATTCTATCCAAGAAGATTCAATCTAATCTATCACAAGCCTTTTCCATGTCTAACTTTAAGATCATTACAACCTTATTACTCTTTCCCATTGAGTGAATAGATACATGAACAATGATAGCACCATCTAAGATTTTATGCTAAGAATAAAGCCACCTTGTTGAGATTAGATGATATTTTTTATGATTGGATACAACCTCAAAACTATTAGCTTGGTAATGATTTTATCAATAGAAATACAAAGACTGATAAGCCAAAAAATTGAGAAATTAACTACCCCTTCTTTCTTAGGGATTAACACTAAAAAAGTGTGATTAAATTATTTTAAGAATTGTGATGAAGTAATGAATTCATTGACAATAGAAACCACATTATCTCTTATTATATCCTATAATTTTTGGAATAAAATAATTAGAAAACCATCCAGGCCTAAAGATTTATCAGGATTCATTTTAGAAAGAACAAACTTTAGATATTCATTAGTGGTGGAATTGATAAGAATCTCATTGTCCTCTTGATTAACCAATTCGATGATCACATGCAAAAATTCTTACTCAAAGCATATATTTTTATTAAATTCATTTTTGAACAAATTTTTGAAGAAATTAACACTTTCCTGGTTAATGTGATCAAAATCAACTATGATATTCCCTTCACTATCAGTGATTTCCTTGATGGAATTATGATTTTTGTGATTTAAAGTAGACATGTGATAAATTAAGTGTTTCTATCCCCTTCCTTTAGTCAAATATTTTGGGATTTTTGTCTCCACATTATTTCTTCCCTAGTAGCCATGGTATGATATTCACATAAGAGTTGTCTTTCCTTATTTTTCATGTTAGTGTCATATTCATTAGTTTCCATCTCTTCTTCAATATTTAAGAACATCCATATTAAAATACATAAAATAGATAAAAATACTTAATATATAATATTTTATTCCTTTTAGGGAAGAATCACTCCACAAATCATTTTCCACTTCAAGGGGGTTACCTTAGATGTTATGATCTTGAATGTGTGGATTTTACTAACACCTTGAGGTTTGGGTGTAATTGTTCATTACATTTCATATCAAATATTCCACTTGGGTTTAAGTCATAGAGCAGGTGGCTACACCAATATTGCAGTGTTCATCTAGGGCTCGTACATGTAGGGGATCGTAGTGTATGGGAAAAATCTAGCTCAAAGTATGGGATGTAGAAGTGTGGTTAGATGTTATAATCTTAATGTGTGGAATTCCTCAACACCTTGAGGTTTTAGTGTAATGGTTCATTACATGCAAGGAAAATCCTTGATGTGGTGGTTTGAATCTTGGTAATAGAATCAAGTGTTGGGAAGGTTGAAGTACATAACATTTTATGACTAATGGTTATCCCTAACTTGGATTTCTGTGAACTCCTTTAGCTCTTTGGATAGGTCAATCTAAAAACAAACTCACTTATTAGGCTAAGGGGAAAACCACCCATCTAGTTCAATCATAATAACACATCCCATAGGAGTGATGATTTGGGGCATGAAATCCTATAGGTGAACTAGTAGATTGAGAATCTCAAACTAGGCAAGGACACAAAGGATGACATTGTCGAAAACCTTAAAATCACCAAACCATGTAGATAGAATACTAAGTTGGTTGTGAAGGAACCATACATTGGAATTCACAATGATAAACTATGTCTTGGAGGGCTCCTTAAAGGTAAATAAAAAAATATTTGGTAAGGTTTGAGATTCTAGAGACATGGATGCCCAAAGGCTTATAGTTTTTACTAAGCTTGTTATGGAGGTAATACTCTAAGGGGATATGACCAATAAAATAATTAATAATATAAAATTTTTCATACCACTTGTAACACTATTTAACAATAGTAAAAATAATGATTACCTCTAGAGTGGAGGGGGGCTGAAGAATTATCTTGTTGTATACCTTCAAAATAAACTTTTGGGCTCACTTGGGTGCCATTAGATTTGACTCCTGCCTTAAGAGATGCAAAAAAGTATGGTTAAGCCATAAAAAGGGCCTATCTACCCAAAGGGAAACACACTGGGTTTAGTCAATGCATTGTAAACCTAAAAAATCCCATGGGACCAATAGTGTGAAAAAGGTGGACTAAGGATGCAAGAAAGAAAATGCAAACCACAAAACCCTAGAAGAGTGATTCTTACCACTTTACTCAGGTTATAACTTATATTTAGAGGTTTATAAAATATATCTCATAAACTTAGATGATAATAATTTTATTTGTATTTTTGAAGCATCCCCCGTACAAAATTTTATATATTTTCAATTATATGATATTAAAAAGCTAAAAATCCAAGCAACCACAAAGCCAACAAGTCAAATATAAGGGAGAATACCAAAGAATGGAATTCTAAAAGCTAAACATCTATTATTAGTGTAGGAGTGCTAAATATAATCTACACTATGGAACCACTCTAAGGAAGTAAGGAGATTATAACCCAATAAACTTTGGACACCAGTCACCAAAATGTCCTTCATGTATTGAGACTACAAAACACACTCCAAAAGTTAGACCAATGAATCCCTTAATGATAAATTGAAAAAAATGGAAGTTTTCAATAGGTCAATGTTTTTCTAATCAATTCCTTACATTCTTCCCATGGAAATACATATTTTTATATGTTTAGATTAATTGAGGAACACCTCTTGAAATGGGACATAGAGGTAACCCTGAGTTTGTAATATCCAAAGTATGTTATGCTTGGTTTACATGGATAATTACAGCCTCTACCTCAAAGTATATCCATGATAATTTGTTGAAAATTTCCAATGGAATCATGGATACATAATAAATATTCTTAGTGAAAGTAAAAATTAATTTTCCATCTATGCATGTTATAGCATCGATTATAACAACCATCATTAAAATGAAATAAAATAAATTGATGGTTAATTTCACTAAAGGTAATCCAGTAAAGGGAAATTAGTTTAATACTACATGGATGAAGAATTATAGTGAATAAAAAAGCTACCTGACAAGTTTATTATAGTACTACAAAGATGAAAAATTACATTGGATCGACAAAGCTTTGGTTGGAGGAATTAGGTAATTATGTTTCTATGCCAAATATTTCACACTCAAGAGCATGTGGTCCAAGGTTTAATAGAAAACATTTTTAACAATATTTATTAGTAGAGTGGATCCAATTCGTGGTGTACTAAATGGTGTATAATCATTCCAAAGATTTTAGAATGATCTATATCATTTTCACGCTAGGCATTTAATCCAAGTTAGGCACTCTATATTTGGTAAAGGTAAGAACCTTCAATATAAATATTCTCTATAACAAATTTTCTAATTCTTGAGAGAATGACTTCATCTCACAAATGTGTTAGGAGGTTAAAACATCTTACCCATAATGGATATACCATTATATATTGTATATCATGAATCTAAGAGAGGTTAGCCAATCCATTAGTTAATGAAATCAAAATGAATTTGAAAAACTAGCATCTCAAGTCTAATCCCTATGATGAGCTATGAAAAAACAAGTAATAAATGCATATTATAAGATGAACACAACATTTATACTATTTTGAATATTTGTTTGAGAACTAGTCTAAAGAGGATGATCTATGCTTGTAGATGTATAAGTCTTAGGCAATGCTTTATTCCATTCATGGGCAACATCTATCCTTTTTTACACTTGATTCTTGGCTTGGATTTGGCATGAGAATTGGTTGAATGATGGCCTTGAGATTTTCTAGAGATTTGCTACCTTAGTTGAGCACTGTGAAAGAGTGTGTAGAACCTTTCATTTATATATTTGGTAAATGATTGTGGACCATCCATTTTGGGATGAAGATCAAGTGCCCAAGATTAGTCATCCATTATCATAAATGAAAAATTTGGAGTATGTAATAAAAGGGACAAAGATTCAAATCATGATCCCTTTGTTTGTGTGAGGAGGGTGCAAGAGAAAGAGTGTGTAAGACCTTGTACAATATCTTAGTTTCACATTTAGTATGATGATATCACCTTGGGTGAGATAAAATTCCAATTTTAAATTTAGAAAAATAGGATAATTCCAAATCCATTTTTCCTATTAGAGGAATAATTAAACTTGATTAAGTGAGATTAATAAATAATTATAAGAATAGTGATTTTGGTAATGTTGAATGTGTTAATAGAAGACACATGTATAATTGACACAAAGTGTCCGATTTTAAGTGTCTACATTTTTTCCCTATTTGATAAGGCATTGTGATATGCTAGGCAAAGTAATGTATTTTAAAAGAATAAAAAAAATGTTAAGAAGAATTTTGATAATGCTTTAAGAATGATGTGTTCTCTTTTTTTTGAATTTTATTCAATTTATAGGAAATAAGTCCACAAGAATCCCTAAACAATGTTTGGGAATGCCCATGATTCCCCCTTGAGGGAGTGGTAAAAAAATAAGATTGATGGACATGCCCTTGAAAAGAAGAAAATAGACAAGAAGAAAAGTGAAATTAACCCATGGATGAAATTAATTTAAATGAGCTAATTCTTACATTCTATGATTTCCAATGGTTGATAATAATAAAATTGAACTGGCCCCAAGGCAAGGAGAAGTGGGAAGGATATATCCAAAAACAAGATACATACTTTAACTTTCCCCAAATTGGAAAAAAGTTGTGAGCTTGGAATTAAAAGAAAATTTAAATGAGGGAATTGGCCCCAAAAAGGGTGGTCTTGGTAGATTACAATAATATGCCTAATAGGGTGAATTTTGATAGTTGATTTAAAGAGTTTCCCCATTAGGGTATTTGATTATTGGTTGATTTAAATTGATTTGTTTCAATAGGGCAGATTTTCATTTTGATAAATGATGATTAGGCAATTGACTGATTGCTTGGTAAGCATAGCTCAATGGTGTAACCTATTACATAGATTAATGATGAGTGGGAAAAACATAGGTATGATGTTATAATGAATTTTCAAATAATGAATAAGCCACAAAAAACTAGGCACACAAGAATTCTCAATGGTAATAAAATATATGATGAAGAAGACAATAATAATTTGAAGAATAATGAGATAATAGTGATCGAGCTGACCCCAAAAAATAAATATAACAAAGTATTTCCTACCTAGTACATAGGGATGTCAAGATGATGTATTTATCTAAGAAATAGAGAGAAAAGAAAATAAAGGAAATGATTATGAATTTTTGTAGATGCTCAAATATGTCATGAGTAATATATAACCTAGTCATGCAACCCAGTGATTTTGTTGTAGGTAGTATACAAGGAGATAATTTATTGTGACATTTGCCAATAGACCTATAAAACTTAAATTTTTATGTATCACATGATGGTATTAACCATTACATAAAACACCATGATAACCTAAGCATGATATGCATAAGGACTGACCTTGATCTGATAGAAATTGACAACAATGCACCGATGATAAAAACCATGATGACAATGTTGACATATGTCAACAAATGGAATCAAACAAGATTATGTGAAAAGAAACATCATGATGATGAAAATGGACTGATTTGAGGAAATAATAGAAAAATGAAACAAACAAGCAAACACACATACACAAACTTGAAAATAAATGTAAAATAAACCATCTATTTGTTTAACCAAGTCAAAATCCATGTGTGAAGGCTCAATGATAATGATAAATAGATGGCACACCCAAGCAAGGATACATGAATTTAAAGGAAACATCAAAAAGTGGTTGAAGTAATTAGAACCAATAATGACTTTATCCTAGTAAGGCATATTTAGGAAGGATACATCCCAACAATGTTTTAGGAATTGAAATGATTGGATTAAGGATTTGACTGGATCTATGACAAGATGAATGTTTTATTATTTTAGGGATTTATATATCTCATGCATAATTTAAGCCTATTTTAATTTTATAGGATTTTTTGGAATGTTTGGAATGTTTTTGGGTTTTTGGGATCTCAATCAATTGAGGATTAAGAGATGCAAAATAGTTTTAACTCATAAAATAGTGAGAGCATGACTTATCTTGCTTGAAAAACAATGAGAGCATGACTTAGGATTTCTCACAAAATATCAAGAGTGTGGCTTAGATTCTCACAAAATGGTGAGAGCATGGTTTAAATTACTCATAAAATAATGAGAGCCTGGCTTAGGTTTGTTCATAAAATGGTGAGAGTGTGGTTTAAATTTCTCAAAAAATAATGAGAGTGTGGCTTATGTTACTTGCAAAATGGTGATAGCATTGGCAAAAGGGGTGACCAAACTGAACTTAGAAATTAATAATTGCCTACATAGTCCAAATGGACCTCAAGTGAATGTAGTTCAACCTTTAGTGAAAGATATTACTAGTCAACAAAAGGTTGAGGTAGGAAATTGGGACATAAAAATTAATGGCATAGGATTAACTCTCAAAGTGGTGAGATTATGGATTAGGTTTCTTTAAAATGATGAGAGAATGGAAAAGGGGTGGCCAAATCAACCTTATAAATTGAGTGCTACCTGTATATTATAAATAGACCTTAGGTCAATGTAGTTCAACCTTTAGTGAAAGATACTACTTGTGAACAATAGGTTGAGGTAGGAAAATGGCACAATGGAATTAATGACATAGGATTAACTCATAGAATGATGAAATTATGACTTAGGTTACCTTAAAAAATGATGAGAGCATTGAAAAGGGGTGATTGAGTTAAACTTAAAAATTGAGTGCTACCTACATAGTCTAAATGGACCTCAAGTCAATGTAGTTCAACCTTTAGTGAGAGATACTACTAGTCAATGGTAGGTTTAAAAGTAGGAATGGCATAGGAACACAATAAAATGGTACATGATAATGAATGGAAATGAAGGAAATGACTAGGAGTCTTTAAGGACCATGTCACATGGGAGCCAAATGTGTCCAATCATCAAAGTATTATGTGGGTAATAAGCCAAAAGTTTTCACAAACAAGTCTTAATATTCCTTATAATTTTGTAACAACATAAAAATGGGAAGATTGATGGTCAAAACAAGATGGGTTGGGCTGAATAAGAGAATGGATAAAATGGCTTAAATGAAAATGGTCTATAAAGTGGATAAGGTTACCACTAAGTGTCAAGGTACTTGTATATAAAAAATTATTTATGCATGATGCCAGAAACTTGATGTTCATCTTATTACTTTCCCAAGGCACCATAACCATGGTTTTTAATATTGGATGACTTATTTATCTTTTCCCTTTGATTGTTTTATATTTCTAATTTTCTATTTTTTTTGGATTTTATAGCATCTCAAATCAATGGAGGATTATAAGATGCATAATGTGGAACATTTTTTATCTAACTACTACTTGATTATAATGGTATCTCTGTCTAAATCCTTCTATTAATATGAATGATGCAATTATTGTCATGATATTTGTTGGTTATTGATTCTGCTTCCTTCAAACCTATAGAAAATATGTATTTGTAGTCTCTTTAAAAAAGAGTGCTACTAGGAGGGATAAATAAGCGTGGGAATGGGATAAATGGTTTGATTGGATAATATAATATAGGCCTTCAATGGATAATAGGATCAAAACAAAATGTTTAATGGTTGATGGACAAATGAAGATTAGGGTTTTCAGTCACACACATTATTGTTGATTTTGGATTCAACTTCATTTTGGTTATGGTGGGGCCAATATTAACTTTAATAACTTGTTCATCAAGCAATGAAGAACTAATTGGATAAGATATTGGTGCCTCAAAGAGGTTTTCAGCCATAGAGTCTTATTGATTATTTTGACTTGGTTTGTCTAATAACACCTTGAGTAAAATTTTACTAAGGTATGTTAATAATTCCTTTTGATTGTCCCATAGTGCCCTAAACAAGGTTTTTATAAAGGATTCTAATTTTTTATTTTGATTATCATCTATCATCTCAAACAATGTTTCATTAGAAGATGTTGAGTTTAAACTTTGATTGTCCCCTAGTGCCTTAAGTAAGGTTTCACTAGGATATTATTCTTCTAATTGAATATTATTTTGGTTCCCTAAAAATTATGACACTAAGATGTCACCATGGAAAGAGTTCAATAATGCATGGTTATGTCAGTCCCAATTGACATTTGTGGGAGTGGAAAGTCAATATAATCACTAGACTGGGTAATGGTAAAGGCATGTGTATTGGTAAAGGAAGGGTAGAAGGAAACCAAATCCTTATCGAGAGGCTACTAGGATAAATTATGTTGATGCTAAATTAAACATCCTAAAAAACTATAAAAGGATCATAAGTGCTTTTAATTAGATATAACAGGAGTATGTATCCAATGTCATAACATCTACAAAGGTATGTTGACTCTAAAGTTTATTCCAACTCAAGATGATCTGAATCTGATACTAAATATGATATTGGTTCCAAAATAAAACCCAATTATAATATTGGTTCTAAAATGAAACTTGATATGGATATAAAATAGCCAGAAAGAGGACCTATTAAATTGCATTATTTGGGAGCACTTTATTAACCTTTCACTTGGAAATGGAGGCTTTGGGATGAATGAATGTTTGGGAATGAAAGAATTTTGAGAACGGATAAATAATGGGCTCTAGCTTAAAAATAATGAGCTCTTCAAAGATGGGTCTTGTGTCAAATAGAGGCTATTTGTCAAATATAGGTGGATCATCAATAGTTTGGATTTGGTCAAATATGGGTGATTCAACAAAAATGTTGACAACGGTTTGACTATCTTGATCTTGATTTAAAAGTGGGTGTATCTAAATATGCCTAGGAAAGGGATCATGACATTATTGATTGAGCAGTTATTAGACTTGGATATATGTAGATTGTCAATAGATAAGGGCCCTTAGAGGGAAATGAAATATTAGGTATGGGTTGTTGGTTTTTTTTATTGTAAGACCAAATTGGATTTTAGACTAATGGTCAAAATGTGAGAAATATATGCAAAGTGGGCTAGCTATTGGTTAAGTTGGGTGAGTTGATCTATCATAATTTGGCATAAGACTAGAAATAATAGATCAAGATTCAAATTTTGGGATACCATGACTTGAATTAAAATTAGAATAATGCCCCCAAACAAGGATACATGAAAGGGTAATTAGATGGAAGAAATTATCCCCAAAGAGGGTGAACTTGGTGTCACTTAGAATAGGCCTAAGGGGGTAGTCTTGGTCTCAAATAGAATGGGGCCAAAGAAGGGCAACCTTAGTATAAGTGTAATTAGAGTGGGCCTAAAGAGGTAAGTATTGGTATTATTTAGAATGGGAACAAGGAGGGTGGTCTTAATCTCACTTAGAATGGGCCCAAATAAGGGTGGTTTTTGTCTTAATTAGAATGGAACCAAGGAGGGCGGTCTTAGTCTCAATTAGATTGGGCCTAAAGAAGGGTGGCCTTGGTCTAAATGTAATTAGAGTGGGCCCAAAGAGGGTAGTCTTTGTCTTAATTAGAATAGACCCAAGGAGGGTGGTTTTGGTCTCAGTTAGAATGGTCCCAAAGAAAGGTGGCCTTGGTTTGAATGTAATTGGAGTGGGCCCAAAGAGGATAGTCTTGGTCTTAATTATAATGGGTCCAAAGAAGGGAGATCTTGGTTTTGGATTTAAATTGCCCCCAAAAGGGAAGATTAGCATATATTATAATGGATCTAAATACAAGTGGCTTTGGTCTTGGATTTAAATTATCCCAAATAAGTTGAATTAGCATATATTGGAATGGTCCCAAAGAAGGGTAGCCTTGGTATTGGATTGAAATGGGACTAAATAAAGTGGCCTTGGTCTTGATTAGAATGTGCTTAAAGAGGGTAGTTTGGGTATTGGATATAAATTATGCCAAAAATGGTGGATTTGGTCTAGATTGGAATGGATTGCCCCAAACAAAGAAGATTGGATTAGATTGGAAAATGCCCAAATAGAGCATATTGGCTTAGATTAGAATTAGTCCAAATGGTATTGATTGATTAGCCCCAAATAAGGTGAATTGACATAGATTGGAATGGGCCCAAAGAGGGAAGTCTTGGTCTCGATGTAATTAGAATGGGCCTAAATAGGTTGGTCTTGGTCTTGATTAGAATGGGCCATAAAGAGGGCGTTATTGGTCTCAATGTAATTAGAATGGGCCAAAAGAGGGCGATCTTGGTATTTAGTTAGAATGAGCCCTAAAGATTGATATCTTGGTCTTGGATTAAAATGACCCCAAATAGGAAAAATTGGCACATATTAGAAAATTCCCCAAATAGGGTAGATTGGCATAAATTAGAATTAATCTAAATGGTCTTGATTTGATTGGCCCCAAATAGGGTGAGTTAGCCTTGATATGATTCAAATGAAAGAAATTATGGATGATATGACTTCATCATTCTCAATTGACACATGTGAGAGATTGAATGGAAGGATAATAAATAGTCTTGAATTGGCATGCAATAGATTAAAAAATGTTGGATTTGGCCAAAATAGACTTGATTTGTCATTAAAATTAGAATATAGTTCAAAATAAACCTGATCATATTAGAATGTGGTTCAAGATGAACCTCATTATAATTAGTTGGCATGGCACATTATTTCAAGAAAAACTAAATTTAGATTTGAATAGGTATATGATTTAATTTGAAATAGATTTGGATTTGATTGGTAACTTGGTCAAAATTACCCTAATTTGGATTTGATTGGCTTGGTACGTAGTTTAAGGTGAATCTAATTTTGGCTTGGAATGGTTGACCTTGGTACATGGTTCAAGATGAACTTGATTTGAGTTTTATTGGCTTGGTACATGGATTAAGGTAAACTTGATTTTGGATTGGAATGTAGTTCAAGACAAACCATATTAGAATTGGAATGACATGATAAAAAATTGGCTTGGTATGTGGTTTAAGATGAAACTGATTTGGCATTGACTCAATTTTACTCATACATGGTTTGAAATGAACTTGATTTAGATTTGATTATATTGGTACATAGTTCAAAACAAACCTAATTTTAATTTGATTGGCTTGGTACATGGTTTAAGATGAACTTGATTTAGATTTGACTGACAACTTGGTAGATAATGAATACTTAATTGGGTCTATTAGTGAAAATGTTCAAATGGAATAATTCAATCAAATTTTGTTCATGTAAGTATCCAAATAGGAGAGGTGTGTGAATCAAACTTGTGTTTAAAAGGGTACACAAATCTTGGTACATCAAAGGCTTTCAAGAAGTTTGATTTTTGTTTGGAAGGTTGGTTTGAAAGGCCATCTAATTTTATTATAAAATTTGACTTAGGCTTTGAATAAGTTCACTTTGGAATGTTAGTTTGGTTTAAAGTTGTGCAAACTTTGGATTAGAAGTTGGTTTTAAACAATGTCTGACTAATATTGGTTTTGATCATTTGACTTCAATTAAACTTGATTTGATTTGGAAAGATGATTGAATTTGAAATTTGGAAGAAGAGCTGAATGGAATTTGAATTTAAAAAAAGGTCTAATTTTATTTGATTTGGGTTGACCTAGTCAACCTTGCTTAATATTAGATTTGGATTAGACTATAATTGGAACTTGGTTTTGAATTGATATTGTAATCATAATTTGGTATTTGATAAAAAATTGGGTTTGGATCAAATTGGATGGCATAATGACACAACTTGGATAAGAATTTAGAACTTTGGTCTTGGAATTAGTTTGAAATTGGTAACTTGGTTTAGAAAAAGGCTTTGATTTGGATTGGGAAACCTAATGAAGTGATTTAAACAAGTAATATAGATATTGGGACCAAGTTTAACATGTCACTTCTATTTGACCTAAAATTTTGGCAGAGTAATGCCTCATTATGTGTGTATAAAAATGGTTTGAGTTTGGACTTGGTTTATTTGATCTAGTATTAATTATAAATAATGCTCAGATGTAATAATCAAGCAATAACACATAAACATTACAAGGCAATTTTAATAACTGACATGGGTTTACATCACATCCATTTAACCTTTTAAATACTTGCCATGAGAGAGGATTACAAAGTTTAAATATTCATTAAAGAAAGTATTGTAATTATTGGTAGTATTTTAACCCCACCCTTCTCTCAAAAGGTTTATACGAGTAAGGCAATATGTTGGGGATATTTTCTTTGCACCCATACATCAATGAATGATCTTGAATAAAAAAGGCATCTATAAAGAAATCTAAGATTAGGCTATTTATGAGAGGGTCTTGTCCCTTCATAACCACTTCATCTGTAAGGATCTCAGTGAAATGCCACTAGGTTTGGGGTTTGATTATAATTTTAATTGGCTTTGTAGATGGTCCCTATATTCCTCATAGTTCATGGGCACAAGTCTATCAATGAATAAGTTCAATCTCATTGTCAATATTGCTCCTATTGAGGGTACCACACCTTAGTGCAGGATATTAGAATGAACTTCTTGGGGTTACTTTCCTCACATGATAATGTGAAAGCATAAAGCCAAGACTTCACATTAGAAAAACACTTCTCAATTTGTATACCTCAATGGATAAATGGGGTTTGGTATGATATTAGGATGTGAATTCCTAGGTCAATACACCCCTAAATACTTACATGAAGGTGATGAAATCCACCTCACATAGTCAAAATAAAATAGGGTAAAAGGAAAATAAGAACTTTACATTTCTAATTCACCTAAAAAGGGGAGATAATACTCATAAAATAACCCCATAAGATAATCAATCAGCAAGCAAAACTCTAATAAAGTAAATAAATTTGAAAATAAACAATTTTTTCTTATAACCCAAATGAAACGTGAGTTAATTTTGATGTCCAAATCAAAATGTGAAGTAAGATTCATCTGTTTGGATCAAAATACCACTTATTTGGCTAAGGTACTATGTAAAAAATGATTATAAGTTTGAAAAATGTGGTTATGAGCCAATAAAGAGGATGGAAATAGGTTTATTTTAGTTTCTAAAAATTTTCACATTGGGCGATTCCATCAATTTCAAGGAAATATCATCATTTTGATAGATTTCACCATTTCAAACCAAGATGATTTAATTGTTTTAAATGATATTTCACTATTTTAACCATGATATCATCATTTGGACCATAATGATTTCATTGATGTTATCTATGATCTAGATATTTTTACTGTGATTTCACTGTTTCATAAGGTGATTTCACTATTTACACCTACACATAAGAAATGGTTAAAGAGGCAAAGACTATGATTTCACCATTCAAATTATGATTTCGCTAATGTTTTCTATAATCCCTCCATTATGCATTTTGATTTCACCATTTAGACCTACATAGAGGAAATAGTTAAAAAGGCATAGAATATGATTTTACTATTTTGAATACAATTTCACTAATTTTGTCTATGATCTCACCATTCTCTAGGGTGATTTGGCCATTTATAATTGCATAGAGGAAATGGTTAAAAATGCACAAAATATGATTTTATCATTTTTATGATGATTTTAGTGATTCTTTCTACAATCCTACCTTTTTGTAGGGAGATTTCACCATTTAGTCTAGTATAGAGGAAATGGTTAAAAATGCACAAAATATGATTTCTTTGTTTTGATGATAATTTTGTTGATGTTGTCTATGATCCTAAAATTCCATTGGTTAATTTTAATATTTATACCTATAGATATAACAAATTAAAAATATTAAATGGGTGAATTTGTTGATTAGCACATTGAGTTCACCATTTTTAGGCATGATTTTGCTATTTAGTAGGTCGAGTTCACTGTTTACACTTAGAACAAAGATTGAAATTTTTCTAAAGAAAATGAGGTGAAATAATTTTATTTAAAGTATAATTATGGTGATTATAATAATTATAAAAAATTAAAAAAACTTTTAGGATGCATCCAATCCTAGAAGTCCCACCAGGCATGCCATTATGTAGATCAAGAATCTAAGAGAGGTTAGCCAATCAATTAGTGAATGAAATCAAAATGAACTTGAATAAATAACATCTCAAGCATAATTACTAGGTTGAGATATGTGGAAAAAAGTAATAAATGTATATTTTAAGACAAAAGCAATGTTTATACCTCTTTAGAAGATTTACTTGATAATTAATTTAAAGAGACTAAAATAGACTTGTAGATGTAGAAGTCTTTGGCAGTGCTTGATTCCATGTGTGGGAAACATATCTCCTTTTATACAATCTATTCTTGGCTTATCTTATATTTTACATGAGAATTGGTTGAATGATGACCTTTAGATTGAGCAGAACTTCACTACCTTAGTTGGCCATTGGGAAAGAGCGTGTATACCCTTTCATTTATAGATTTGCTAAATGATTGTGAACTGTCCATATTGTGATGGGGAATCTAGAACAACACACCTATTCTGATCCCACTTGTTAGGATCTTGCTCCTCAAAAAGAGTACAATATGATTACCACATACAAGCAATTAAACATGCAAAATTAACTAGAAGTACAAGTAACTAGAATTCACAAATAACACAGAATATGAGAGACAATACACAATCTTGTATTAATACTCATCCAGAAAGAAAATACAATAAAGAAAATGCCACTTCTTCTTCCACCTTTCAGAGGCTTCCCACACTTCAAGGGCTCCCAGTAATTCTTAATGAGGAGTTCACTCTCCTACCAAAAATGGTCCCAACACACAACTCACACACAGAATTGGTGTTCACCTCCAACCAGTTAGTAATAACCCTGTCAGTACACAAGTACTCTAAATTACTTCAAGTAGATCTCCCATGAACTTGCAACAACCTGCAATTCAATAAACCTTACTTACACATGTAGATCTCCTATGAGCTTGCAACACCCTGCAACTCAAATGATCTTACAATGGAAGGATCTTCTTTGCCTTCTTTTTTAGCTCATAATTACAATACATGCCAATGGGTCTATAAATAGATCCTAGACTTAACCATAACTTAGACTCTTAATTTAGACACGCAAATCAAGACTCAAAATAGCCTTTACATGCAAACACTCAGTTTAACAAACTAACTGTTCATGCAATGAACAATTTTGGAACATATAGGCGACTGACGTTGGTCCCTGTCTAATTGGAGATGACTGACGTTAGCTGACTCCTGCCAATATCGATTGCCCTTTTGTTCACCCCTGACTGATGTCGATCAGCCTAACTGATGCTGGTGACTGTGACACTCAACAACTCCTCAATGTCTGTAAATAGTTGAAGCTTTTAGCTCCATAACCTAATAATCTCCCACTTGGAGATAAACAACTGCAACTATACCTATACCTGTACATCATCTAGTTTATTTCCTAGCATTGTATCCCTCTTCAAGATCACCCTTAAAGACCAACCACCACAAAACTTATGGTGCACCTCCTATCATCCAAATCACCTACCACATCTACATCTACAAACCCATGTAGAAAAGAACTTGACCCTGCATAGCATGTGCACCTGCTGCTAGTCCCTCTCAAAAACCTGAGAATCCACTGAACTTCTCTCCAATGCTTCTTTCTCGGATTGGCTCCTAACTTTCTGACAACTCCCACTACTTGTAAAAACTTAGGTTTAGTACACATGTACTCAACCTCATTATGTGAATCAAGATACTATTCATAGAACTATCCAACCATCGGCGTGCTAATCGGTCTCACATAATCATCCTGAAACAAAGTCAACCTGTGACCTTCCATGTCCCTAGAACACACTCATGCCAAAGAATCTTGCTACTCCCAGATTCCTCATGACATACTTCTGAACTAGCTTTACCTTTAGTTTAGTAACTCCCTGTAAGTGTAACCCTACAACAAGCACACAATACAGTAATAGGACAATGTAGCTAATATTATCCAACCTGGTAAAGAGAAACACAATGGTCAAACCTCCATTGTCCTATAGCTTATTCAAGACCATATACCCTAGCCTTCCATCTCACGTGTCCATTCCCACTCTTTTTTATCTTGAACATCCATTCATCTCTCAGTGCTTCCTTCCAGCTGGCAACTCCATCCAAAAACTCTCATTTGGTTCTTCTCCAAGGAATCACATTCCTTATCCATGCTAAGCTCCCACTATTTCTTAGATCTACCTGCTCTGCCTCTTTAATAACTTCTTGGTTCTTGACCATCAGTGAGCAACAAGTAGTGTAAAGAAGGGAAATGATGAATTTGAGGCTTACTTACCCTTTAAGTCCTCCATATGGGTGCTTGAGACTCTTTGACAGCTTGCTGTTTGCCCAAAATCCATCTCAGTGACCGATGCCGGTCACATCTCAGTCTGCACCTGACCGACATTAGTTCCATGTGACTACCTCATTGCCGACATTGATTTCCCATGACCGACACTAGTGTTTATCTATCCCTGAGTCACTGACATCAGGCTACACATAGCTGATGTTAGTCCCTATCTAGATGCTAATGCCAGTTTTCTAACTGACATCAGTCTCTATGTTTTACTTGTGAGTAATGACTTTTACTCGCGAGCTCCTTTTGGATCAAACCCTTGTCCAAATCACCCTTGCTCTACTCAAAATTCTTTAGCCCCTTTGATTGATCTCTGTCTATCATCTTAAACTAAGGCTTTCTTGTTCTTATCATGAACATCAGATTTCTCAAGAAACGTTACCTTCTGCTTCTGCATACAGAAATCTCGATTCATGCTTTTCAAATCTGAAAGCATACCCTTTGACTCAAGAACATGCATCTCCTTCTTATTCATGTGACTAAGCCTATTAAGGCACATCTTCAAATCTATAGCTGAAGTAGATAAACCAGAAGGAGAATCAGTAATATAATTAGATAGATAAAGCATACCTACTTTCTTACCTCTTGCTACAACAAGTGCACCCTTGGTAACCTTCCAAGAGTCCACTTTAAGAGTTACTGTGCAACCCTCATCACCCAAACTTCTTATAGAAATCAAATTCTACTCTAGAACTAGGACATGCATGACCTCCTTCAACACCCATGTGTTACCTATCTACAATTTCAGCTTCACTTTCCCTTTGCCAACCATCTAACAAGGCTTACCATCCCCTAAATAAATTTCTCCAAAGTCTCCCTGGACATACTCATGAAAAAGTTCCCTATTTGGGGATGCTTGGAAAGATGCACCAGAATCTAAAAACCAAGATTCTACTTTATCTAAGGAACATACCAGAGCATCCTGTGCAACAAAATTTGCAACATCTGCTTCTTCTTCATGTCCTTCATGCTGATCTTCACCCAACCAATATTCTCTCTTTAAGTGCCCTTGCTTTCCACATTTCCAGCCAATTATTCTGCCATACTTGGACTTGGATCTCCTACCTATCTTAGACCTTGATCTCCCATGCTCGATCTTCTCTCTTTGCCTTCCCCTGCTTTCCACACTCAAAGCATTCCCTGATGATTTACTTGTGCTTTTCTTGTGAATTTCTTCATTTAAGATTTCACTCACAACAGCATCCACTTTTAAGATTTTTGAAGCAGACACAGTATTGCTAACTGCCATTACCAAATTCTCCCAACTTTTAGGTAATGAGCATAAGATTAAGAGAGCCTTAATTTCATCATCAAAAACAATATTGAATAAATTTAACTAGTTTACCAAACCATGGAAATCACTAAGATGACTATGTACAGATCCACCTTCCAACATTTGCAAATTAAATAATTGCTTCATAAGAAATACCTTATTCAAAGCTAAGGGTTTTTCATATAAATTTGCCAAAGATTCCATCAACTCTACCATTGTCTTAACCTATGATAAGTTGGAAATCACAGACGATGCAAGACTCAACCTTATAGATCCCAGAGCCTTCCGATCAAGAACCTCCCATTCTTCATCCTTCATATCTCAGGGCTTGCAATCAACCCTACCCAACGGTAAGTACAATTCTTTTTGATACAGATAATGTTCAATTTGCATCCTCCATAATTGATAGTTCTTTCCATTAAACTTCTCCATTCATAGCTTACTTTCTTCTACCATTGCTCTACTCCCACTCAAACAAAAACCCCTGTGAGTAACCTGTAATCAACACACACTAATCAGATCTAATACAACCTATTAGTATCCCAACCAAAAGCTCTGATACCAATTGATCTGGAATCTAGAACAACACACCTATTTTGATCCCACTTGTTAGGATCTTGCTCCTTAGAAAGAACATAATATGATTACCACATACAAGAAATTAAACATGCAAAATTAACCAGAAGTACAAGTAACTAGAATTCACAAATAGCACAAAATATGAGAGACAATACAAAATCTTGTATTAATACTCATCTAGAAAGAAAATACAATAAAGAAGATGCCACTTCTTCTTCCACCTTTCAGAGGCTTCCCACACCTCAAGGGCTCCCAGTAATTCTCAATAAAGAGTTCACTCTCCTACCAAAAATGGTCCCAACACACAACTCACACACAGAATTGGTGTTCACCTCCAACCAGTCAGTAATAACCCTACCAGTACACAAGTAATCTAAAGTACTTCAAGTAGATCTCCCATGAACCTACAACAATCTGCAATTCAACAGACCTTACTTACACATGTAGATCTCCTATGAGCTTGCAACACCCTGCAACTCAAATGATCTTACAATGGAAGGATCTTCCTTGCCTTCCTTTTTAGCTTATAATTACAATACATGCCAATGGGTCTATAAATAGATCCCAGACTTAACCATAACTTAGACTCTTAATTTAGACATGTAGCTCAAGACTCGAAATAGCCTTTACATGCAAACACTATATTCAACAAACTAACTGTTCATGCAACGAATAGTTCTGGAACACACAGGCGACTGACGTCGGTCCCTATCTAACTAGAGATGACCGACATCGGCTGACTCCTGCCGATATCGGTTGCCCTTCTATTCACCCCTGACTGATGTCGATTGGCCTAACTGATGCTGGTGACTGTGACACTCAGCAACTCCTCCATGTCTGCAAATAGTTGAAGCTTTTAGCTCCACAACCTAACATATTGAGATGAAGATCAAGGGACCAAGATTTGTCCTACTTTCTCATATATTAAAAATATGGAGTGTGGAATAAAAGATATAGAGATTCAAATCATGACCCCTTTATGTGTGTAAGAGGGATGTAGGAGGAAGAGTGTGTAATAGGGGTGTAAGATCTTACTTTCACACTTGGTATGATGATTTCACCTTGGGTGAGGCAATATTCAAAATTTGAATTTATAGAAATAGGATAATTCCAAATCCATGGATTTTACTATTAGAGGAATAATCAGACTTGATTAAGTGGGATTAATTAATAAATAGAAGAATAGTGATTTTTTAAAGGTTAAAAGTGTTAATATAATACATAATTATAATTGACATGAAGTGTATGATTTTAAGTGTCTATAGACATTTTTATGAAAATTCAAAGTAAGGGTTGCATAGAGTCATTAATATACCTAATCTAACAAAAAACCAAGGCCCTTATTCAAACACATTAGCTCTATCCACTCTAACTATAAAAATATAAATTAAGAAGCCTCGAGTGCTAATGTGAATATTTTCACTCCTTTTTACCTTCCAATGCTCTATTACCCAGCTTCATAAATATTTTTTACTAGGTGCTCGACCCAAAAACATGAAAATCAACCCTCACTTTGTTAGGGTAAAATTTTATTATTCTACCTCATTGTGTTTTAAGGTGATAATTGACTCTTTCTTAGTAATTTTAATGCACTATGTTTTCATCCAAAAAATTTTGTTCCTTACATTGTTGACATGGGCCTTGATGTTTACTAGAATTCTAACTCTTCAAGACTTTATTTTATTAGGTAGGATGTAGAAAGGAAGAATATGAGGAAGAAGTAAAGGTAGCCACTATTGTATGTTTAAATCTAGGTAAGATCAAACAATGAAAAGTGTTGATGCCATCACCAATGCTACTAAGAAACAACCATAAATGTCATTCTAAAGCTATGCCTTAAAATATTAGTCAAATTAATGTCATTTTTTATTTGAAACAATAAGAATATGTATGAAAAGAGTTGTGGAATTATTACTAAAAAAGTATTGTTACCATTTCCCCCTTTGACATAGAAAATGATTTTTTAAAATAATAATTTGGGCCATTTATTTTAACTTGTTTATTTTGAACAAGACATTTTGAACATAAACACTAAATATAAGTAAGCATGATATATCAAATAATAACATAGTAAATAAATGTGTATAGTTAAAAATGAAAAATAAAAGGATTTGTTGGACTAACATGCTATACATTTTGCATTTCAATTGCTGGTAGATTTTAATGAAAATGTGAGAGAAAGTGTCACATTTTTTAAGTCAACTCTGAACACTCTTTTACATTAATTTTCTTAGTGACATAAAAGTATTATAAGACACTTTATAATTAAATTACATATTAAAAACTTATAATGCCAATATTTTAATTTTACATGATAGTAAATGCATGAATATTGTGCATCTAAAAGTCAATTGATGCTAAGTGCATCGATATTATGCACCATCAAACTATCTAAAGCTCATTTTGATACATTATATTAATATGTAAAAATATAATCTAATGTAAATCCCAATGTACGAGTATCAAAATTTTCATCAAGCATCATACTAAAATTAGGGGTTCATCAAATTTAGGTCCTATATATCATATTTCATTTGAGATACCTCATATAATTAAGAATAATTGAGATTTGTAAGCAAATTTTTTTTGTTATGTATTAAATGGGAATACATATTAAAAAAATGGAGAATTAAAGGTAGAGATTTCTCATAAATAAATAAGTATCTTTCCTTTTTTATCTTCCATTTTATCACATCTATTATATAGAAAGTGAAAAAAATATTAATTAATATTAAATCATATATATTGAATATTATGTTGAAATAATGTTTAACGAATTAGAGTATTTTTTATCATAAGAACCCTACATTGAAAACATTTCATTTTTATACAAACTCATATATTGATGTCACCATTTTTCCTAAACATAGTGGCTCATTTAGGTAGTGTTTCATCATGGGATGCCTTTACATATTAAATGGGGGCATTACATTTATTTCTTGTAAATAAGATGAGGCAAAGAGTACTCACATAAGAGACAACAAATATTATTTGTTTGAAATATGCCTTAAGCAAGGACAAAATATATAATACACATGGATTATAATTTAAAAATTGAGGAAGATCATGATCTTCTAGAAGATATCAAACACATGTATAAGGATACTTATAATTATAAGACTAATGAACCATTTCCTTTAGATAAGCCTCTTCCCAAAGTCAATGAGTTTCTTTCTTTTTGGGTTTGTAGGTTTGTAATGCATCCATCAACCTTACAAAATGTAATTTTATTTTCTTTTATTAATAAGTATTGCAAAGGTAAAAATAAAAATAATGTTTGATAATGAAGTACATATTTTTCCATTTTATGGTCAAAACATCCTTTCTCATAATATATAAGTTTGATAGATTACAAGTTTATTATGTCTGCATAACAATAGGTAAAAACACAATATTATTTTTGTATGGTAGGGATGCAAGGAAATAGGTGATATTTATGTATGACCACACCTAAATGGATGGTCATATCTATATATTTAATAACTTAGAGTTAGTTTTAAAAATAACTCTAATTTGAGATACAATATTACTCACATTTGTCATTATATGGGGTAAGTCAATGATGAGGGTTAAAAATACAAAGAGCCACAAAATAAAAAGAGAAATATGTGATCAAAACATTTTCACTACTAACATGTAACAAAAATCCATGTGAAACATAGACAATATGCATAATGAATGGGGAAAAAATGATAAATATGAACCAAATGATTTGGTTAAAAACATAATGAGATGCGCACAATAATGTTTTTTGTATGCACAGCTCAATTTATAAATGCACAATATGAATCATTGGTAAATCTAAATAAATATTCAATTTTCAATTTGGTTAATAAGTTCAAAACTATATGTAAGGTATTAAAATAATTTATCTTAACCATTTGACAATCTTAACCATTTGACATGAATGTTTGGATTATTTTAATTTCATCTCAATAGTCAACATCAAAGGTGTAGAGAAAATAAATTTCCATATTCAATAAAGATATTTTGAGGGTATTTTGAAATTAATAAATGTCAATGTTTATTCCATAATAAAGAGGGAATTCATGTTCTATATATTAGTGAAAATTTTTAAGGGGATTTGGGGATTATCTGTATGGTATGGATTTATTTTAACTAAAATGAGCACAATGGAAATTAACATAATGCACAATGAATGAAACTATGGAAACAAAGGATTTTAAAGTTTAAATATAGATTAAAAAAGTAAATATGTATCCTAAGTGTGATGGAAATAGGGACTAATATAACTAAAAATTAAATCAAATAAATAATAATAATGGAATGAAAAAAAATGTTAGAATACAACAAATTTAGGTAGAATTTAGGGATTTTGAGATTGTAATAGTGATCTAGAAGTGGGTGTGCAAGTCTATGCCAAATCTAGATGTTAAAATCTAAAAGGAATATTTATACACTTCTAATAAAATTAATGAATATTCCCTAGGAAAATTTAGAGACTACTGAATCCGTACCTATTATAACCAATGAATATATTTTCAGCGACTAAATCCTTATCTGCTCAATTTCAGATTTTGGATTTTCTATGTAGGTGTGATGTTATATTCCATATAATGTTTTGTGATCACAATGCAAAAATTATAGGAAAAATGTGTTGAATTTATTTCTTTTATATCCTTCACCTGACCCTTGAAAATAACACCAATAAGTGTGCATAAAATTTTCTAACTTTATATACCCCTTTTGGACTTATATCTAAATGTCCCTCATGCTATATAATGGTTCTCTAGGAAAAGACACAAAAATTGACCATGAAATATTGTATTCAAATAAGGTTGTAGTGTAATAAATCAGGCCATTACAAAAAGGACCCACAAAAACATAGAGGACATAATTTACATGTTTCTAAATCTTCCTATAACATATTTAGTGATTCACCTATACCCATTGATTTTATATTTAGATACAAAATTCTAAAATGAGGGAAACATCTTAGAAAATAGATGAATGAGGCTTAAAGTTGAAAACATATAAATTTGATCAAATGTTGAAGACATATAGAGGGATAAAAGGTTAAAGAGAGTTTGCAGTGGGTTAGAAAGTATTAAAAAATAATAAAATATATGTAAATGGATCAAGTGTGATAAAATAGGGAAAATAAACAATGGAAAACTGTCTTGTACCAAAATTAAGTGTCTACATAGTGGCCCTACTTTGATGTGTGTATATGATGTGAATACATGCATGCATCAAAGTATAATAATAAATCAAATCATGTACCTAACTTACCTATGGAATTATGGACGTATCTAATGATGCTTGAAAAATAATCCACCCACATGTACTGTCATTTATTAGAAAAATATATAATACCTAAATGAAATCGCAAATTACAAGAAGTGGTAATTGTCATATCATGTTTTAGAAAATGTAATATGAAAATAAAAACATGAGAATAGGAATGAATACACATAATGGTATGAAAACCTTGTTGTTGTAACAAAAAAACATATTCCCTCACTCTTATAATGATGAGAACTTTCAAAGTAAGTGTTTACAACTATATTTATCTTATTTATTAAAGTAGACACATATTATTTGGCCATATTGGCACCTTAATTTTACTCAATTATTTCACACCACCATAGCATGGGATAACTACATGGATTTTGATCCCTCATAAGAGTATTGGTATATAGGAAATGTTTAACACATGGGGTGTTGAGGTCAAGCATAAATTCAGTCCCTAACCTCTTTTCCCCATTTTATTGCATTTGTTCCTCCTTGCCATTGAGATATGGTTTCAAGTGAACAAGGAACAAAATGGATCCTATAGTGAATATAATTAATTATATTATATACATAGGACCTAAGAATTAAGGCACACCCATCAAAAATTTCACAAAGGGAAAAAACCCTCAAAGATGCTGACACACCCTAAAAACACAACCATACGATGGTCTTATCTAAATGGTATGACCTTATCCTAGAATAAAATGAAGCCCTATTCTTGATTCATAGTAACGTCTTATAATCCAAAATTTGATTACATAGTCTCTGTTATAGTTCATTATATTTAAGTTCTATCTAATTTATCTATCTTTAGTACTTTCCCCTGCTAACACAATTCTAAAAATAGTAAGTTGCATATCATTCATGTGTACATTTATTGAATAAGTTACATATACTAATCACTTAGATATTTATCTTAATTATATTAAGTTTGTTTTAATTAAATTAATATTCACTTAATTTATAAATTTTGATAAAACATATTGGTAAACTTGTTTATTGTTGAATATTGCAAAATGCTAGTTTGTACCCAAATTATCCTTCTATCATTTTAGCACATTTTTTAGGGTTTTAGATTTATGATTCTCTAATTTTAATAATAATTATGATCATAATGATTGAATATATTTATCATTTATTAATTCAAAAGAATAGTGTTATCTACATGTAGTTTGTGTGTAAGATGTAAAATATTTAAACTAGATGCAAGTACATGAATGGATAATTTAATAGCAAAGATAAAATTCAATATAAACCAAGACTTCAATAATGAACAATTCTATGATGCTTATTATTGCATAGTTTAGTTCAATTTTACACCTATTACCACTAAACATCAAAGATCATATTTTATTAATTTCATTCCTCCTTCCCCTACACCTCTAAAATAACTTAGCTACCATCATGCCTTTATTTTTCTCCCTATTCTTATAGTATATCTTGTTGTCTATGTTGTTATGGATAAAAGAGATCAGAGGCCCCGTCATACATGATAGGATGAAATAAATCCAAGATTTAATATTATCGATAATATTAATAACACAAAATTAAATATCTCCATTTTGGATTTACTCCAATAGTCAAATTTATATAAGGATTTTTATATACGACATTGCGTGATACTACAATTCCATGAAATGCCAAACCAAATTATTTTCCTTCCATAATTAACACATTGTGATGGACATAAAAGTCTATATATTTCAAAAATAAATAATTTCCACCACATCATAGTAATAAAAAATAATTAACTATATATATTCAACTCAAAATTGATGACATGGGTGTTAAGCGAGTCTTAGTTGATAATGGTTCAAGATTAAATATTTGTAATATTTATTTTTTCCAACTAATAAATATAAATGCTAAGGATCTAGATTATATATATATATATATATATATATATATATATATATATATATATATATATATATATATATATATATTAATATTTTGATAATAATAATCACAAATTATTGGGTCAAATAATAATGAATCTCACATTGGGTCTAAAAACTATAGCTACAACATGTCAAGTTATGCCCAATGACGTAAATTATAAAATTTTGCTTGAAAGGCCATGGATTGATGGTATTCAAGTTGTCCCTTCCCATTTACATGCATGTTTTAAGTTCAAATATAAAGGGTATACAAACACACACACACACACACACACACACACACACACACACACACACACACACACACACACACACACACACACACACACACACACACACACACACACACACACACACGCACGCACGCACGCACGCATGTGCACATGTGCACACACACACATATACACACACACACATAAACACACAAACACATACATATACATATATGCATATTTATATGTATGTATCTATATGTATACATATACATATATGCATATTTATATGTTTGTATCTATATGTATACATATACATACATAAATACATATATTAAAAATTAAAAAAATAAGATATATGCATGATATATGTAGTTAATTTACATCAGTTGATTTGTGCTTTAGTAAATGAAATAATTATCTATATCTAATTTGATATCAAATATGATTTAAAATTATACTTGAGTGATTTTTAGAACATACAAATTGTCAATTTAAGATGCATTTGTAGGTGGTGATACTGTCTCAGCCCTAGAAAATTTACATAAATAAAATCTCTCTTTTCTAGATGGTAACATACTACACTCATCTAATTTCACTAGAATTATTATAGTGGACACATGATCTAATGTTTTTGATCCAAAATAGTCACATGACTTATACAACTTTTTTTCATCACATAAAGTTCACTCAGGTCATCTTTTACTTAGGTTTTATCACTCTATGACTATCTTTTTTATTCCTACTATAATATAGTACATTGAGTGCATATTTATATATTTTCTCACTTAATTGCATATTTATATATTAATAGATACATGAGTTTCTAAATACACTAATGTTATAAATTGCTTATGTAGATCAATTTAACTTATTCATGCATGCTTAATGTGTTTGCTTCTTTGATTCATGCTTTGTGTGTATTATTTTGTTTAGATTATGGAAATTTGAACATGTCCTTGTTTACCTATCTAAGCCGTATTGTGTTATTCTATGTGTTTGAGTGACATTTGAACATGTCCCTTGTATGAAACCCCTTGGATTTCTTTCACATTTTGTGTGATTTTATGTGTGCTCTTTGTGTATGCAAAATGGACATTACTCTTATTTACTCAATTGGTGATGTCATGATAAATACCATTCATCCCCCCAATTTTTTGATCCCATGATCAATATCATGCATCTTCTCTGAGTATTTTTTAAATAGTTTCAAGTACTCATTTTTGATCATTTATTCATTATGTACCTAATTACTAACATCTATTAGGTTATGATGCTATGTATGGTTAGTTATGCATGTATCATACATTATTATTATTTTTAAATTATAATTTTGATACCATTATTTCCAATGTTCTTATTATTAATCCAAATTTCAATATTTTCCATAAAATCATTCACATAACTTTTTATTTTGAGCTAAGTTATTGTGCAGGCTTCATAACTCACCTGAAAAGAAGGGGCATACATAGTGGCTTGTCTTGGAGCCTAAGTTAAAATAATCTATTTCATAGATTAAAAAAGACAATAATTTATCAATTGATCATAATTCATACTCAATTTTCTCTCAAAAATAATATTCAGACATGACCTTGCCATTTGGACAAAATCACAGGTCATAGTTTTCCATAATAGTATGATTTCATTGTAGAAGCCAAAAACAACATTGTCTAGAATTATCAAAATTATGTTTAATAGATAAAATAAATTTTAATGGTTACTCAAAAATAATTTTCATATTTATACATAGGATTATCATAGATTTTGTATAGATTGGGGGCATCATGGGTGACATGTGTTCTTAAATTTTACACATGTTTACTCAAAAATTTAGTTAGTATTACTTATGTCATAAAAATAAATATATTTAGATATCAATTTAGAAACATGTGTGTGGCACATGATCACTTGCTTACTCAGTTTTTTCACATATTTTACAAAAGGAATGAAAATTCATGTCATTATCTATTTTATATACACTAGACTTAGATCATACTTTTTTGCACCAATTTTACACCAGAATCAATCTTATTTTATTCATAATGGTTGATTAAAAAATTTTCACCACTTTTACACCATAATGATCTATTAGAATTCATATATAGATTACAAGATACTATAATACCTTGAGTTTCATGATGATGAAATCAAGTGCATCTTGAGTTCTTAATAAAAATTTCATAAAAATGAGGATTGGGGCATTTATAGTATAATTTAAGTGTTTCAATGAAAATTAATATTTAAGGGTTCCACACTCAATCACCAATTTTTCATTATAAAACACAGTGATTCACATACATGAAAAAGGTGTATTCATTCCTTATTATTTTATCTATAATTATCTTGTCTTTACTTTCATATTTTAATACAAAGTATGGAATAATTTATGCATGTTTCACTATAGGTTTTCATGAAACATAGTTCAACATGTGGTCAACATCCAAGCCTACTCAACACAGTTAAGCTCAATTATACCTATTATTTTTTCACTTTAGTAATTTCACTTTATTGCATTGTCTCTTACCTCTTAATTATTAATCTCATCCAAAACACTTACATTATTTCCCAATGATGGTAGTGTATTCAATAAATTTCATCCTAATATGTTATGAGTTCTAAGGTAATTTACTAGCTGTTTGTCTAAATTAGATTAATATTCACTTAATCTCCAAATTTTGATGAAATAATATGTATCAATTGACAAATACAAAGGAGAATAAATTTTTTATTTTATTTTTTTCTATTTTTTTGATAAGAAATAGTTAAATATGTAAAAAAAGGCCAAGGGAAACTTGCAAGAATAAAATAAATAAATAAAAAAATATAAAGGGAATAATCAATAAAAAATGAAAATAGGAAAGCCAAGATGTGAAAAATAAAAAATAAATGCAAATATGTAGGACAAGGGGTGAAAAAAAATAAAACATACACAAATAGGCACCTATTAAGGGGCACAATTAATAAATAGTAAAAAAAAAAGGACTGGTGATGAGAAAAATCTAAGAAATTAACATAAATAGGTAGAACATGGGGTGTATAAAAAATCATAAGTTGGCAGGCCAAGGGTACAATCATGAAACAAAAACAAATAGGCAAAACAAGGGCATAAGATAAGAAATAAATGAAAATAGATAGGTCAAGGGGTGAAATAAAGAAAAATAATGAGAGGAAGATTCCAAATAACCTAAAACTTACCTTAGAGCTCATTACATATAAGGATGAAATGTATTGAAAACATTATCATCATTTGGAAATAACGTAAATGTTTTGGATGAGATTAACAATCAAGAGGTAAGGGCCAATGCAATAAAACAAATAATAAAAACCAAGGGCTAAAATAATGTCAAGCTAAAATAGAAGACAAGTGCTAAAATTTTATAGCTAGAAGATATATCAAGCATGAAATCAACTCAAGGAAGGGAGGCACTTCAAAACATGACATTTAGAAGGAAAATTTTTATGTAAAATAAGAAATTATAGTACAATAATGATATTTCACTGAAAAAAGAGATAGGTTAGCATAGCTACCTGATGATCTCATTTACAAAATGAAATATTGGATTATGGGAGGTGTCGAATAATTTTAGAAATAATCTCAAGTAAATATATGGTGATGATGGGCTCGATGAGCCACTATAACCTCTTGATAATCACTCATAGGAATATGTCATCATGAAACTATTTTTAGCTTAGACATATGGATATAATCTACTACGAGAGGTTGTAATCCACTTTTAGGACATGGTAAAATAGGTGATATAGGTATTTAAGGTTGAAATGGAAGACTCTCAACTCTATGAGGTGATTCCATAGATATAAATGTGGTATGTAGTGATAGACTTGAAATTATAGCAGATATTACATAGGGTTGAAAATTTGCTCTTTAAGAAGTGCTCTAAATGATAAAAAATGTTGTCTAGGAGGTTGGATAGGTAGCTTGAATGTTTAATTTTGAATGGTATGCACTTAATTATAGTGAAAAAACTTTATACTATGATTTAATATGGAAGGCATTTATCTCATCTGATTAAGCCATGGGTGTCCAAGCAATTATTTTATGAACTAGTATCCCACACTAGGTAGAAGAAAACTAATAGGGTCTATAGATAGACTAAAACTAGAAAAGTAATACCACCAAGGGGTGTACATGTAATTCCATCATAAATCTTAATTATCATAGTTTTACCAAGTAAATATGGCTCATTATAGTCTTAACTATCTAGGAATGACATTATAATTATATTTTCTATAGAACCATTGTCAATCCTAATTTCATGTGTGATTCAAGGATTGTAATTTGAAAAAATATGAATGTAAAGAGGATTTTTTTTCAATAATTGTGTGGTATCTCATGGCAATATAATATAATGTAGGGTATTTTCCATTTAGACCTCAAAACCATGCCAATAATGTTATCAATTGCATACTTATATGAAATAATTAAATGATGTATATATGTTTTCATATGAATGTTATATTATTTCTTAGTGTCATGATTTATAAATGGAGTATTTAAATATTATAATCATTTATTATTTCAAAATATTAATTCAATTTAGAATTATGGCCTTCAATTCAAATGGTGTTACCATCTATGAGATCTTGAATTTTATGTCAAGTATTTTGTAACATTAATTACTAGAATTTACAAAATCTCCATGTTAATCAAAATATTAATTTGGATCATATCCTTGAGGAAAGGATATATAATTATACAATTTATATGTCTTGGGTAGTGTAATCAAGTAATATTTAAGTGAACATTTAAGAACTTTGTGAGGTGGGTTAAGTAACCTTATAAATTGTCACATGTTCGTAGAAGGTATAAGGACTATCTTTTCAGATGGTTGAGAAAGTACATTTTAATTTTGGATTAATAATTTTAGATGAATAAAATTAACCATTAAGTATTTGAAAATGTTTAATCTTGACATCCTTACCTTACTTGGTGTATTCACTATTTGACTAAGTCTCAATCTATGAGAGATCTTCTATTATCTTACAAACATAAAAAACATCATACAAACATCTATATATCAACTCTAATAATCCCTATTGAACATATAGGTTCATATAATACTTTTTATAATAGTATATATCCTTTTGGAACAAGTTCATGCTAGGTCAGACAAGGCCACACTATGGCCTTGTCCACTAGTGCAACCTTGTCCCTTGTGCTCTAATAGTTACTTTTCCAAATTGAGACATTTCACAATAATTTTCATGTATTTTTTAAAGTAAATTATCAAAAATATTACAAATATTACCCTATATAAGCACATAAAATCTTCTCCACATACATCTATAAATCACTTGGAAATTTTACTGTTTACTTAGCAAAATAACACTATTTATTCTAATTTTAATTATGCAACATTCTAACAATCATAGGCCAATTATGAATATACTTTATTATAGGTTAAGATAATCCATTTTAAATAATTTAAATAAATATTCTATATATATTCATATATTTTCATAATCATGGATTACATAATCACCCTAGGAGGGAGAACTGCCCAAGGCCTATTTGGGCTATATAGACAACACTCAATTATATGAGATTATTTGAGGATAGATTGACTATTAACATTTCCTATTCCCCCCATTTGTATTTGATATACCATTTTGTTTTTATGTAGGAATAATATTTTATATTTTATATGTATTCTACATAACATATCAACACATAAAATTAATCAACAAACCCTCACAAATAGGTGCACATACCCATATCAAAATATCAAGTGCATAATCAACTAGGTTGTGGCTCAAGTCAATAGATAAGGCCAGACTACACCCCTATACTCATTTTATGGACTTGTATTATCATAAATTAAATTACTTCATTTTGTCATGACATAGTACATAGGTCTTGTCAAGCAGTTTTCAATCACAGTAAGCCTATACAGTAAAAACAATTCTATTTTAGGGAAGTTTGCATATATATAAGACCATTTAATATTTTTATCAAATTAAAAATTATATAGCTTAATTTATTTCATTAGCATATCTGTATATACCAATATTTTAATTTCAATAGTTTAATTTCTATTAATTTGATTGAATTTAACTAAAAAAAGATTAAACATTTTGGTGAACTAACTATTTTTATAACATTGTTTTTTGCCTAATTTCTATCTTAGGATTTCATGTATTTTTATTTAAATTATTGACACTAAAATGAAAAAATCCTTTAAAATTGGATAAATTCAAACACAAAATGATTTAGCTTATTCAACCTTGGATTTAATCTGACATGAAATAAGTTTTTATTATCATTGTTAGCAGAGGTTCCTGAAGCATAAAAACATGCCAAGGATGAGGATAGCTATGATATACTCTGTACATGTATAATATTCAATAATATAAAGATAGGAATTAGGATGATAGAATCATAGGAAAAAATAATTATCTTACATTATTGAGGAATTAAGAACAATTAGTATTTCATAAACAAAAATAATGCATCCAGATTAATTAGATAGAAAGTAATAAAAACATTACATACAAAAACACATGCAAGGAATATAATAAGAAATCACACAAATAAAAATAAATAGATAATCTCTATTAATCTATAAAAATGTAACCCTCTTCTTCTTATAAATTAAAGTATATATACACATTTCTAGTCTATGACTATTCATCTTCTTCTCATACTTGGCACCAAAAGTGGAGTCTATTCATATTATAGCCTATTACAAGTCATGAAGATAAGAAAAAATAGACTTATACAAAGATAAAATGAGTGCATAATGCATGAATATAAGACAAATATCCTATACAAATTTACAATTTGTGTTCTTCTACCAACACTTTCTTAGACTTAAAAGGTTGTCTCATCCTGAGACAACATTGTAATACCTTCGAGAATGCACAAGTGACCAAAAGATGAAGAAATGGTTAGACTAGTAAGATTTATAGTAATCACTCAAGGAACCATTTTTGGTTTTCACCTATTGTGCACTACTTAGCCACCCTTTTGGGTTTTCAACTAAATAAGGTACCAACCTCCTACCCTTTTAGGTTTTCAATAGGCTAGTGTAACTAGGTGGCCATCTTTTATGGGTTTTCAATCAACCTGACCTTGCTTGTCTTGTTAAATCATCCCCAAATATAAAATTTTATGTAAAATTTTCAATTTTTTTTCTCTATGTAGTACTTAACTTGACGGTGGTGGCATGGATACAAATGATGATTGACTAGAAGAGTCTTTAGACTGGGACTATGCAACCTTATGCTAAGTGATAATTTTCTATAGCTCTAAAGGTGGCCTATACATTGGTGTATTAATAATCTAGGCAAATACATTGGTGAAAGGAGTTAGATCCATATTGTAGGCATTCCAATATAGCATCAATTCTTAAATTAACTAGAATAGGGTGCACAATAGAGCATGGAAGCTGATGATCTACTTTTGCATCATCAATTATGCTCAAGGCTACCTTGGTGTTTGTGACCCTTATCTAGATTTCTCTACTAAACTGCTTCATCTTATCTACATGCCATTGAGCTTGGAGACCAGTGAAAGAATTAAATAAAATTTGACATTGCTAATTTAGAAGATTATCATACATATTATCCCTGACAGTGAGTGACTCTTAAAGCAATCATCCTTCTCCTACCCATTTTTAGTGTGACTCACCATGGTTGCTTTGTTTGTGGTAGCCTTTGCAAATTCTACACTATAATTGGCTAAGGAGGTATCCAATTACTAATTTTAGTCTAATAAGATGCATATAACTTGTTGAGATTGAAATGTGATAGCCTTAAGCATTACTTGGTACTCTTCCCATAGAGTGATGAGAGTATAATCCTTAGCCTTGACATCTTGGCCCAATGTTCTAAGTATATAAAGTTTTTGTACTTCATACCAGTACTTGGTTAACTAAGAGATAAATGTCTTGAGTCGATGCTAGTTAGACATTACTTAGTCCCTAATTGTGCAAGTGACCAACTTAGGATAAGTGTCCTAGATAATCTTGGTGGCTTCATGCAATTGAGACTTTAACTTGATGTTATTAGCCTTGGATTGGTCAATCTCTTGCTCTAGAGAGGTCAGGTTATGGCATGCCCTCTACCTATGTTTCTATGGTAATATAGAAACATCTAAGGATGCTTCATACTAGAGTGGGAATACTACTAAAGTTCATGTAGTCATTAAAGGGTCAGGTTGTGGCATGGTCATAAGTGGAAGTGAGAATATGGTGCATTGAGCACTCACTGTTGGAATGTCCCATATCCAAAATCCTCCCAAAGAAAATTCTAGTTACTGTGTACTTATTATAGCTATGGATTGATCTTCTTATTATTCTAGATGCTCTGACTTGGATTGTTATTATTCAAGCACTTATTTTTGATGTGTAGTATCCTCTTCCATAGGATTTAGTTACTTCACAACATCTTCATTCTATTTTTTTTGGTTTGCTCTACTGCTTTCCTAGTAAGCTCATCCTTGATATTTTTTTTCTCCTATTCTTCCTCATGTAGTTTTTATGCACACTTTTATTCCTTCTTATATTCCTCAAGTGCAACATCCTTATCTTGTTTGGCCTTATCCTAAGTCCATATTGCTAGGTCAGCCTGTGCTTTGGCTGCACTTACTTGTTTTGCTTGTGCCTTCTATTTGCATAAGGATTTATCTTCTTCTTCTTTGTAGCATACTCAAATTATTGCTATGCAAGAGTACAATCCTCTAGAGACTTTTTTTCTTACACCATTACATCTTAGTTTTGTTTATCTTCTTTTACCTTGGAATTGGTAATAAGTGAAACCTCTTTGTTATTTTACTCTTCATCTATATTCTTTTGGTGCACCTCCTACACCTGATTTACTACATCAACAAATTTTTGAGCCTTCTTGGCCACCTTAATATACTTTTTTTAGTCAACCTCTATGTCATGGGCCTTTTTCATAGCCTAAACTTATTAAACTTGATGACTTGTGTGTTGAGATTGCTATTGTTGGGCCTACTCCTTATGGTTCTTATTTTCTTCTTATTTGACTCATCATTCTACTATGAGAAATACTTATTCCCATGAAGCCTATTGTTCTTTATATTTGATTGTTTTGAAGGTGGTGATTCACTTGGATGGACCATGAAGCTAGAGACAAATGCTTTCTTGAATCCTAAAGTAACTATGCTCTATTTGGGTGGTGGTGAAGTTGAATAAAGAGAAGGCTGAACTTACTATGTCATGGCTATTCTACCAAATGTACATTCTTCTAGGTTAGGATAAACCCTAGCCTCTCATCAAGTTTTGGGTCTATGCACCAGAGACTCCTACAGAATTTATGATAGTGATAAAGATGTTGATAGCTAAAAAAGTGGTAAAAGGTTGATATTGGAATAGGTCAACCCTTACTTACATTTTTTCAAACACTTATTGCATAGTGTCAACCATAATAGATTTAGGGCATAGTGGTAGGTCCACCCACAGACTTACAAGACCTTCTTAAACAATTTGACCATGTGTAATAATTTACAAAATAAGAACTCCTTCTCTTTATCCTTGTCACAAAATTCACCTACCATATCTATAACCATCACTAGATAAAATTCTTGTTTGTCCATTCCCATCTGAGGTAGGTCATAGGAGCTTGCAATTTGGGGTACCTTAGGGTCATCTAACTAGGTTGAAATGATCCTCATATTGCACTTTAGTAGAGGTGATGGTGGTTGTTATTCAGTAGAAAGCTTTCACTTTCCTTTCTACAAATGTAATATTGTGGCTTCTAATTATTGATATATTGAAGGGATTATTGCACCAGGTGGTATGGCTTGGAGTGGTGTCGCACACCTAGATGCATAGTATTTTTTCTTAGAGACTTTGGCATATGCTATGGACATGGTAACAAAGTATGGTAGGTGTCTAAATGGTGACCTAGGTAGATGATGAATGTGAATAAAGATGCCCTTTAAAATCAAAGTGACATGTTTTCTTAGGTATTGCATGATGTCTAGTGGCACCTAAAGATGTGTAGAAATCATCTCCAAACACTCCTACCACCATGTCTTGAATATTACCTCATTTTATAGGGTGTTACCCTTAGGTGTCCTTATCAGCTTGAAAAATTATTTCATTGGCCAATAGTCAGTGTCAAGGCACACCTCTCCTTCAAGAGACTTTCATTGGGTGAAACATAGTATAAATATGAAAAATTGGTACTAGAATGTTTGAATAGAAGTCACACAAAACTTATCAATGTTTGTAAGTAGTTCTTACAAAAATTATTTGGGCCAATTGAATTGATCATTATGGTGGATCATGAAATGTGCAATGTCCACCACCCCTTTAGGAATTTTCTTTATAGACTTGGTGGTCTGTCATAATCTCCATGTGATGTACTCAACTAGGATATGCACTGGTTCATCTTGAATTTATTTAAATGGGAATCCTCTAGACCCTTGATCATATAAATATATAACCTCCTAAAGGATATGAGGCATTCTTACCTTGTCTAGAGTAAGAGAATCACCTCACACATGTATGCCTAAAGCTTAGGCCATTTCTTCAGTGTTGATGAATATAGTGGTGTCAGGGCTAATGTAAATGTTTTTGTAAATATAATGACCAAGAAAGATTTGTAAAATCTCCTCCAAATTACTGAAGGTGGGTATGAAAAGTATGTGATCAATGCGAGTATTTTAGAATCAATGTGGGACTACAAGCACAAGTGGTTGAATAACATTGATGGGATTTGGTTGAAAGAGTTATTGATTTGTCATTCCAAGGTAATGAAATGGCCCAAGATTAGTGTATTTTATTTTCCAAAGTGCAAGGTTGATGCCCATTACTTATTTCTAAGCATCCATAAAGTTTTTGATAAGCTATAATTGATATATGATATCTAAATAGTGAAATTGAAATTTTTTATCTTTCTGTGAAGTAGAAATTATCTCAGCTCTAAATATTTAACTCATGAAATTCTTGTAAGAATGAAATGTAGACTTTGTTCACAACCTTATACCTTTATAAATTTCATGCCAATTAGTTTCTACATAAATGCCATGCTAAGCTATCCCTATGATATCAATGTGAATGTTAATGTGGCAAATCTTATCTGATATATAAATTAAAGTAGTTAGTCATTAGCACATGTGTTGAGATATGATGTTATATTATTTGTTGTTTGTACTGGAGTAATATTGGATGATGTTAACCAACCATTGATTTGGTGAGAATAGGTCAATTAAACCTTGGCTATAGCGTTAATTACTTGGGGGTGATTGTTATATGACTAAGATCTTAGATGATGGGACTTTACCATATATTTCCTAGACTTAATTGCTTTCACTCCTACTGACATTAACAATGACACACCTAATTTTTTTTATGCATGATTGGTGCATGCTATACTTATATCTAGTTCCAACATCTATTAAAGAGATCATATACAAAAACACACACACACACACACAAAGAAAAACACATAATAAAACATATATAAATAGGAAATCCTAATATATTTGGTGTTACTTAACACCTACTCCTTTGGTAGAAAGAGATCAATTAAGACTCTTAGTGATAGGGCTTAAGCCTATATCCATTCAACTGCCCTGGAAAAATGGTTCCCTATAGATCTCCTAAAATAATGGTTCTTTGCTATGATATTTTGTGTATAATGTAAGACACTTTCTATCTAATCTATAATTTACCCAAAAATGCTTTGAAGTGACTGTCATATAACAAAACTAGTTGATCTTTATGAAATCACTTATGGCACAGATTCTTATTATGCCATGCTTTCTATCTCTACGTATAAAATTCTTGCATCCAAGATGCTCTACATTGATACTCATACATCCTATTCAGTTTGAGAAGCCAGCTTGTGAAAGACTCACAATTGCCTAGTCTCATTATTACATCTTAATTCCTCGCTAAGTAAACTATTTGACTATCCATGGATATTTATAGTTGACACATTTAATTAGGTTATATTTTGAATAAGCTTTGAAATATATGCTATTATGGGATATTGGGATATTGCTTAGGTTACATAATCACATTGCTATGAGCTACCTGTAAGTATATGTTTACTTTATGATCAAGTTGATTTTTCATTTCAACTATATTTTATGATGAATGTATATCATAACTGTTATGGTCAAACTACTTGCTTTGTTGTGAGGTTGATGCAGGAGAACCCATCCCTTAGAGTGTGATGGAGGGAGAACATCATCGAAGAGGGTGATGTAGTTGGAGATGTTAGAAGATGATAGAGAATTGGCAAGAACCATGCACACACCACATAAGTAATAAATTTTAAATGCATAATCTGAATGGTTAACATTGGCATCTTCCTTATGCTATCTATATTTAAGTAATTGATTATGTGTACGTGTTATTTCAGATTTATGCTTAAAAGATGTAATATTATGTGTTTATGTATTACTAAGTGGTTTATCATGCGTCATAGTGTTCTTGGTTATTAATGTTTTATAAGAATGTAAATTTGCACAAATAAGTATCTAGAACTACCATTAAACCTAAACATTATTTGGAATGTCTAGTCAAATTTTTAATAAAGGACTAATGCATTAACCAAATTAACGGGTTAATTAGTGTTAAACCACTATAGAAATAATTATTATTTAAAAATGTTTTGGAAGACAAAATTAATTAGATTTAATCTGTGTCACCTTGAAATTAAAATAAATATTAAAAAAATAGGAAATAAAAGAAAATATGATAAACCCAAGATTTTAACTTGTACACCAAGGCAAGTTGGTTAAAGATATAAAAGCAAGTTTTAATTAAATCTCAAAATATATAAAATAAAAGCGGGATAAAACAAATAGTATAAATTCAATATTTAGAATAAAATTAAAAAATAAGAAATAAATAAAATAATGAAAAGCCATTATAAAATAAAATAAGTTTTAGAGGAAAAATAATAAAAATGCCATTCTCATGGGAAAAAGAAAGAATTTTTGGAGGATAAAATATACAAAGTCACATATAATAAGCTAAGAGGAAGAGAAAAAGAGGCATGGCGTAATAGGCAAAGAGGAGAGGAAAATAGCTAAGAAAAATATTTTTTTCTCAGCCATGCTTTTCCAAATGGCACTTAACTAGGTATTTATTACTCTAAACATTCTATATTATGGATATAGGCATGCATTTCTCCCTAATGATTATAAAGGACATTCAAATTTACTATCAATAGTATTTTACGTTATTTTATTAGTGATTTAGAGTTGGTACAACAAACTTAACTTCTTATTGCTGTAGTAAGTAAATAATAACTAATTGATAATTGTGATTTACAATTGATAATAACAAATTTATTATAATTATCCAACGATGATCTAGGGTTGTTCACAGTAAACTATAGATAAATATAGATTAACTATCTATCTATTGTTAGAACATGAGATTACATATTAATATAATAACTTATGCGATAATCTGCATGCTACAAAAAACTATGTAGTTGTTGAAATTAATAGTTGTTTATAGCAACTATATATTTAATTATTTATATGGGTCCATTTTTATTTATTAAACCAAATATAAGTGAATGGATATAACATCAGTCACTATCTAGAGGGACTTAAAACATGTAGAATCTGGTTACATATAATTTATAACTGATGTAGTTCAATCCCATAAGTCTCCAATGCCCTGGTTAATACTTTAAATTTGAATAAAAAATAACCCTTTTGAGATTGGTCAAAGTATTTCAAACATTACATATGTATACTTTCTTAATATAAATATCTATATTTATTCTAATGCCTCCATTGGGAATTGTGAATAACAATACAAGTTATGTAGGAGACTGCACATGATATTCGGTAAAACATTAATAGAAATTAGGCCCAATAATAGAAAAATAGGCCATCAATAGAAAGCAAGTCATAAGAAGAGACCCAACTGAGCATAATAATTAAAAATGCTATTTATGCTAGTTGAAGGTAATGCCACTATTATATTTTTCTTTCTATAGGGGCATCACCATAATCTTAAGACTGAATATTAATATTATATGGGATGCTGAAATTTAATATTCTGACTATAAGTTTTTGGGCATAGCTATATTTTGGTATAAGGAATTAACATCGTCTAGTTATGACTTTTGAGTACATCTAATATATAACTTAAATACATTTATCTAATACATTAACATTACATGTGATCGGTCATATAGGGGAATATATTTTGATTATAGAGAATATATTATCCGTATATGAGGACTAAAATTTGATGGGAGTATTTTGATGGAATTAGTCAACTTGAAATATACACTATATGGAAATTTTAATAATACAGTATGTAGATGTATGCCATTTAAATTTTACATATATGGTCAAAATACATAGAATATGAATATTAAATAAAAATACGCTTGTTGGACATTCCCATCAAAATATAAATATGTTTTATATAGATTTACATATAACATATTCCTATTAAAACAATATGGAAATATATCTAATCTAATACGTCTTATCATGGAAATCATATCAATACCTACTCATCTCCAGGAATTTGTATATAACTTAAATACATAAGAACTCATATGAAAGCCTCAAATTGACTAAGTGATTGTTAACTTTTTAAACATAGTCAACTTCCTCATTATATTTAATGGTGGAATAATCTCATAAATTCTCATTTGGAAATATGTATAACCATAGGTGTTGTGTGAGGTAGTACATCGATAACCTTTTCAAAGTTTTATAAGATATGAGAGGGATAGAAAACCCAATAAAGTCTTCATTATGATAGGTATAGGTAACTATCATATATAATTTATGAGTAAAAGCATGTGATGTAAAAGTAACATTAAAATAAATTATGGGTTACTTAATGAAAAAAACATAGGTGTTAATGTACCTAATATCATATATATGAACATAGGAGTGTATTTTTACTGTTATAGTTCCACGGGTAGAGTATTAATTGTATTAAAATAATTACACATGATCAAATTAATGAATGGTGCATTCAAATCCCTAAAACATATAGCACATGCTAGTTTGGATTATGTGATGTTTCATATGTGTTGAGTTTTGTTTTGATATACCTATACATGGATTTAAGTATACAACAAAATTACATAATTTAAATGGCTATGTTGGGTCATATACCTAAGGTTATAGCTAGGAGTATGATTTTATCTAGTCATCAAATTTCTGAGGGACAAACAATATAACCATATTAAAATAGTCTTGTATAAAATGGAATGCTCTGTTTAAATGAATGTATAATGGGTTTATGAGTTCTCTATTTTTCTGCAAAAAATTGATTGAATATTAGTTAGATGTATTAAATATTGAATACTTGTGTGCAATACATATTATGAGTGTGTTGATATGTATAAATGTTTTGTTATATTGAGCATGTAATGGTGCATCATGATGCATGATTATAAGTTATATTTCTTTGAATGCTAGTATGCAATTTAAACTTAAGGTATACCTAGGTGGTATAATCTTGAACTTTCTTGATTTTTATTATATATGTGGTCGTCTGATTCTTGAAATCATAAGTTGGTTATGTGTTCTTATGTAGTTGTGAATTATGATAGTATGTGATATCATGTAGTAATATAGTATAAATGTATATTATACCTAGATGGTACATACTATAATTTCTATGTTTAGACTCACATCTACATTGACTAATTAAATATATGCATGTTGGTTATTAATATGAATAGTATGTTTTGTGACAGTTAGTAGACTTTATGTATGCATGCATGCAACATTTAGATTTTAATGAATGCTATGATAGTATATCATTTTGTTTCATAGGAACTGTGACTTGATTCATTATATCCAATTACTTGAAAAGAAGCTTGTGTTTCCATGTATTTAAGACTATTTTATATGATTGATTGTGGAAAATTTGTAGTTATGTCTTATAATGATAGACTATGGTAATATGGGTTATCATATGGTGTAGTATGTTTAGAAACTAATTTTAGTAGTTAAAATATGTAATTAAATGTGTATTTACCTAGGTGGTATAAACTATAGTCATTATTTCTAGTATGAGATAGAAAATAATGTAATATTCATTCGTAAATTTGATGGAATAAATGTATGATTTAGTTACTCCTATGTTTAGCATGTTATATGATGTGTTTACTAGTAGGATGCAAATTATATAAATCTTGTGGTTGAATTGTATTTGACCAATTTGCATTACTGATATAGAGTAAGGAGTGAGATGAACTTCACTGGCTTATAAGCATCACAATGCCAGATGAAGATAGTTAATATGTTTAGTGAGATATTATCATTTCATGAGTATGATTTGCATGTTTATGAAATATACTGTAATAGATCATATTTTATATGATATACTTCATGTTTAGTTTAAAAATCATATAGCACATAGGTACTTGCTTATCTCTCTAGATTTATATGATGCCACTATCTACTCATCTTTGAAGGTAGGGCCATTTCCTGATGGGATTATTATGTGGGATTATTGGTCCATGGTCAGTGTGAAAAAATACTCAGATAATGCTCTCTATCCCCACTTATCGAGATGAAACTTAAAATTGTTACAGATATTTGAGTTCAAGAAATATGCTCGAAGGGAACCATGTATCTTATGTGTACATTGTGTTGAATTATACTTATTATTAAATATTTTCATGAAGAATTGTAATTACTTATTATTATTCATTGACAGTGGTGTTTATATACTTGTATCAGTCATGACTGAGTTAATATAATTAATATCTATATTTTCATTATGATGTACTCTCATGATATTATAGATCATTGATATGTGATGTAATATGCTTGTTTTCTATTATCATGCTCTGAGTATTTCATATGGTCTTCATAGATTCTTGTAGTGTAATCTATTTTTGGTATATGTGTTTAATAAAAAAATTCATGTATTTCTAGTTTTCCCTAGTGGAATTGTTACACTCATGACCATTATAATACAAATACTGGGTACAAATTATTCCACTAGTATTACTATTTCAAGCCCATATACCAACTAAAATGGAGTGAAACATGTAGCCCTCTTATAATGCATTTGATAGGCCCAAAAAATCATGGGTATGCAATCTTTCCAATCACCCCTCTTGACATCATAGATCTTTATCAACATCTTGCCCAACACTTTGTTAGAATCCTCAGCTTGGCCATTATCTTGTGGATGGTACACAATAATTTTATGATGAGAAATCATGAATTCTTTAGTAATATATTTGATAGTATTGTTCAATAAATGTGTCTCTTGATTGTTAATGAGCTTGATGGGACATCCAAACCTTATGATGATATTTTCATAAAGGGACTTGGCTACATCTTTCATCCCATAGCTGAGTGTCATAGTAGATTCAACCCATTTGGTAAAGTAATCTATCACAGTGATAATATACCATGTTTTGATGATTTTACTTAGGGGATTGATCAGTCTCAAAAAATTGATGTCCCATTATTCAAAAGGTTGCTCATATAATAAAGGATATAAGGGAATTTCATCTGTTTAGAGTGGCTTACCCATTTATTGACATACATCTCAAATATGGGCTACTCTATGTGCATCTTGAAAAAGGTTCGGCCACCATAACCCACTTTGTAACAATTTTCTTACTATAGCTTATATGGAAAAATGACCTCCTACTATTCTTTGGTGTGATTCTTGTAAGAGTTATGGTTATTCATATTCCATAAATACCCTGTGTAGTACTTCATCCTTCCCAAAATGATATAATATCCCATTTATAATAGTATATGGTAATACTTTGGTGACAAACTACTTCTTATCCCATTCTTGGTAGTGCACAAAGAATACTCCTTGTTCTAGGAAATTAGTAATTGCCTTAAAAATTTTAGGTATTACAAAAACTCAAAATAGATGGGAATTAAGAGAATATTCATGTAGTTCTTTTGGTTCTTCCCCATTTGTGATGAGACTGAGATGATCTGGCCCAACATTTTCTTTGCCTAGTTTGACATAAATGTGAAATTAAAATTCTTGAAAGAGCATCAACCATATTGAAATATGTCTACCAAGCATAGGCTTATTAACTAGGTAGCATAGATCTTGATGATATGTGAAAAATTCAAATGGTGTCACAAGAAGATAATGCCAATTTTTTTGTATTATGAACACTATAGCTAGTGCTTCTCTTTCAATTGTCATGTAATTCTTCTTTGCATCGATAACTTTCATCTTGAAAAATGAATGGGGTAGTCTAATCCACCTTCTTCTGGCTATGTTAGCACAACTAACTATGATATCTGAAGAATTAATGTGCACATGAAAGGGCTTACTCCAATCTAAAAATATGAGGATAGGTATAATAACCAATCTCTACTTTAGTTTTATGAAAGTTGCTTGACACTCAAAAGTCCAGATAGACATCATACCTTTGTGAAACAAATATTATAATGGAGATGAAGTAAATGCATATCCCTGGATAAAATTCTCATAGTACCTCATATGGATAAGAAAGTATCACAATTCTATGGATCTGATTGGTGGAGGCCTAATAAGAATGACTAAAACTACCAAAAGGTGTAAACAATAAGCATTTTTTTAAGTTCAAGGCAATGCACAAAGATTGAGAATATTCTAAGATGAGGCATAATTTGGAAAAGTGTTATTTAAACAAATAAAAGATTGCCTAGTTATTTGGATATACTCTTAAGAAGTCATGAATGAAATCTTTAAACACAATCACCACTGCTCTAGAAAAAACTAAAGGTGCATTATTGAGGCTAAAAGGTATTACCTTATACACAAAGGATCCCCATTCTATGGATTTTTTTTTAAATTATATCTTCTTCTATGATGAGTATTTGATGATAGCCACTGAATCCATCCATGAAAGAGTAAACTTCATGGCTTGTGATAGATTCCAAAATTTCATCCATGAAGGTAATTAGAAATGGATCATTCACACATGCATCATTCAAAATGTAGTAGTCACCACATATTTTGATCTCCTTATTTTATTAGGCTACACTACTATGGGAATAACCCAATATAAATTCTCTATGGTATAGATTATACCTACATCTTGTATTCTATCCAATTTAGCCTTCACTTTCAACTTCATGTTTGGATTCAAATTGTATGGCCATTTATTTATAGGTCATGCACACTTCTTGAGTTCAATATGCATTCTCCTAGCGATGAATCTACTCCTTTGACCTCTAAAATTTCTATGGAAACACATACTAATAATCCCACAAGATTTGCATGAATTTTGAAACTTAGGATTCAATCCAATAATCACCTATATGTGCCAATTTAGGATTTTTCTTGATTCTAATGTTTTCCATGTGATTTTTAATAGGTTATTGATAAATATTGAATTTATCATTAGAAATAGAGTCTTGTAGCATTATTTTCCCTTTTTATTTTGGAATTTGTATGTTGTAGATCTTTTATTCTTCAGTGGGTTCTATGACTAGGTTTTTTTAATAGTTATACTGGCATTTAGGTTCAAAAAAATTAGTTAGATTGATATCAACATCAGTATCTAAATATTTAGTTTCCTCCTCTCTTTCTTGTATTGAGTGGCATGGTGGCATAAGATATTGTTATTCCATCTTAGCAACTTTATATCTTTGTAATGCTATGTTTAGAATACATGCTACATTCTTCTGTGTAGTAAAATCCATGGTAGTGATTATATATTTTGCACACCCATGGCATAGGAAATGTTTGATTTTCAATAGTGCATTATGAATAAGAGGATTCTCATCTTCAAACACAAAAATCTATATGAAGTTACTTGACACATGCACCTAATGATTTATCTCCCTTCTGCATTCTTGATGCATATACTAGGATGATGGTAAAGGGACAAGTGTATAATTAAAGATATAAACCCAATACTTAGGTGCCACATCTTATTTAGTTTAGACCTCAAAATATTTATGGATATAGATTTCAGGGTACTCCCCTTCCTAAAAGTAAGGCCAATTACTTTTGATGGCTTGTGGTAGTTGAAACCTACTAATCAATAATTTGCACACATCATATGAATTGAGATGATCATCTCTATGAGTTATAAACCATGTGGCTATAACTCCCTTTAAAGCATAATTCAAGGCACATATCCATTGAGTGATTATAGGCACATGAAATTTTAGGCACAAAATGAATTTATTAATGTATTTAGTTGCATAATATGAAGGAAGTTGTCTTTATATGGTGAAGACCATTATCATAGGCTTGAGTTCATAATCACTATGAGGCCAATTAAGTAGATGTGTATCTAAGTACCCACTAAGAGATAAATGTATTTCCTAAGGAAAAGTGCCTTCTCTAGTCAAATCTATATAATCCTACATTTGATCATCTACTTGATAGATAAAACCAACTTCTGAGTGAGTAGGGGATTTAGTAGACATGGACACACAATCCTCTATGAAAAAATGAGGTGCCAATCATTGAGTAACTACTAGTTTATTATTCTATTTCTTAGACATCTTCAACTATTTAGTGAGTAAAGACTGTACTTTAGGTTTAGTATGCTCATACAAGAAATTGTACTAAGCTATGCATAAATATTTTAGGTTGTACTTAGAGTTTACCTTCATCCAACTAATTTCTTGTGTAACATAAGTAGATTCTAGTTCAAACATAATGATGTAGGGTTTGTTCACGTTATCTAAATAAATGACTACAATATTATCTCCCTGATGTGCCTCTCACTGATTTTACATAGTATTGAAAGTCATTTGACCATCATATGCCCATTTCTTTCCAATCAATGCAAGGTAATGAGTTAATATTTTCTTCATATCAATGAATTTAAAATCACCTCACAAGCTCAATTATATAACTTTGATCCCAACATCTTCTAACTAGCTAATGGGTTCAACTCTTCCATAGTTTTCTAATCTCAGAGTCACTGGGCTATAACTTAGAACTAGCCATCTGATCACCTCCCATGTAAACTTGGGGATCATATTAACCATGTTTACAAAATCAAAGACAACATTTGGAATTTCATATCCTAAAAATTCAATATAGATTAGTGCATATACATCCCATGACATCTTTGTTATTACATACCAAATAAGTTTTTTGTCTTCTATTTCCCTCATTGTACACACTACAGTAAATTATGTAGAATGTTTGTGATGTTCTAAAACATGTCTTCATTACACAATGTACTTAGCAACTTCAACAAATTTTTTAGCTTAGTAATAACTCTATCTCTTGGCACATAATGTGCATAGTTTGACCATACATTTGGGTATCTATTTCTATATAATCTCCTTCAATAGTGTCTTGGTGTTAAATATATTCAACATCTATGAAAATTCATACATTATCTACTTTTATACAATTGGGTCTAAATATTTGTCATATTTGACTTCCAAATTTTATGGTCTTAAGGCATTTTGAGATGAGGCAATTCTCTCTCTACGTGCTGGTATCTTGTAATGACATTAAAAAATGTATCCTCCTTAGGCTACATGTTCAACATGTTAACATTCCTAATGACCTTTTCATTTTTTGCTTTTCTAATATAGGATAATATTCTATCTCATACTGATCTTATACCCTATAATATGCATAGTAAGATGGTGTTTTGGGATTTAAAGGGAAATTGTATTACACAAGATTATAATCTCCACACAAGTAACATTACAAAGGAGGGCATTGGTAATTATTTCCTTTGCCACCTTGGTAACCCCCTCTGTATCTACCCCTATATCCTCCTTTGTTTGACTAATAAGCTCATCTATAACCTCCCTATTACTATGTTATTTTCTAGTATTGATGCTACTGGGTATTATCTCCAATCCCAAATTGTTGTTGTTGAACTGGCAGGGTATAGTTATTTTTCTACTGCTATATCATTGTTGGATTTAAATATGCTACATAATGGTATTATGATGATGGTGGTTTCCAACTCAATGAAGGAGGGGTCCATCCAACTAGACTTTGAGGTTGTTATTGAGTTAAAATGGTAATCCATTATGGCCCTGCTTGATTCACATAACCTTTATCAAACTTTGGGCCTGGAATCATCTGCTTCACTGAGGACACTTACTGCATAATGATGGTAAATACATTCTTTGTGATATCTTATTTGAGATCATGTAAAGTGTTATAATTATTTTCATCATGATTGTGCAACTTACATAAATTACAATAAAAAATATATGGGCTTTTGACATACTATTGTAGAATATGACATGACATTATTATGTGCCCTATTACTCTATAGATTTCATAAAACTCTATCTTTATCTTAGGATAATCATTCCTGTGATGTCATTCTTTCCCACACTACATGTACCATAGATTTAGCCTAGCTTTATCTACTTCATGATGTTTTCCCATCTTATTCATAAAATATTTCAATTTATTTTCAATCTTATAACCCATTATAGGAGCTTCCCTATAATCTAAAATTTGCTCCACCCGAAGATCAACAACTCTAACATCTACCTTCGTGGCATAATGAGTGTACACTATATCAAAACCAATCCTATAATGTAGTCCTTTGACAAACCATGTAGATTTATCTTTACCTACTAATATAAACTCCATGTTATTTATAACATCTAAGAACCCATAATCATTATCGTAGACTAATTCTCTTGACTTCTACCTAATCTCCTTTAAGTCTTGAATAGTCTAATTTTTACAGTTCTTTATTTTAAATTTTATGATGAGCCACTCTTTAACCTATTTTATACTTTCTCAAGTGATTTATTTTAAATACATAAACTCAAGTGCTCTTCCATTTAGTGTACCTATTAATTCACACTTCTTTATATCCTCATCAGTAATACCCTTAGCCTACCATCTCATCTCACATGTTAGTAAGTACTGTTCAGGGTTCACAAATCCATCATATGTCACCAAGTTTATAAATACTCATATGGCACCCATATTATAAAATGGTTTCAAAAGGATATGTTGTGTAGCTATTATAGTGGGAGGCTATGTTTTGTGCAATCCTTTTTTTTCATTATAAAGATTTATCTTTGCACTAAGAGAGTTAATTTGCACACTCTATTTTTGTATGTTTCCTTCTTTTCTCTGCTTGGTTTCAACAAACCTTATCACCTTCACATCCATATGAATTGAGGTTGTTTCAATTTTAGTACCCTAATGATGCACTTGTTTTAAAATGGACCTTTCTAACTACTATTTGCCTATTCTTCCGGTCAAAAAATTCTACTAGATTATAAAAAATTGGGCTATGGGGATGTGTACTCTTCTAAAAAATGATTCCTTCTTGTGACTTCTTCTAAGCTTGAACCTATGATTACTATATGATTTTATTCTAATTATTTGATTAATATTTCATGTCTTTATTTTGATAATACTCATTCTTATAATTATGTACTACATCTATCATCTAACTGATCTACCTCTACACTATTCTCACCTTCATCTTCAAACATCTCTTCTTTCTCTCATTCTTTATCACTTATTTATTTTTGCTGACATTCATCTTCTTCTTTCATCTCATCTTTATTCATCCTTCATTCTTCATATATTTCTTATCATTTATCACATCTTCATACTCATTTTTATCTATCTTACTTCTACTCTTAATTTTACTCGCATCTACCTTGGTATTTTTCTATTTACTACATCTATTCTATTATCAAAACTCATATTCTAAATCCAGACTCTTATTTTGACTCTTCTTCCCTTGTGTATCTATTATATATTTAAGTCCAAGCCTTATCTACTCATATAATCATCATCCACAGTTAAGTTACACATACCCCCATATGCTTGAAGTGACTACTCCTTATTGGTTGGAGTAGGCACCATGGGATTATCCACAACCAACATCTTCACAAGGATAGGTAGTCACTAAAAACATTTACCTTGAGTTACTCTAATGAATAAGTCCTTTGTAATGTCAAAATATATGTATCCTTGTACCATAAAATTAGTTATATATCCATCTACGATAGTATCAATCCAATGATCTATTGCTCTTTTCCCCTCAATTTTTAATCTCTACAACCAATATATCTTTTCTTCAGTCCATATTATAATTTATTCCATCTTTGGGTTAAAAAAATAATATTCCAACCATGATAATAAGTTAGCTAGTGATTCAAACAACTTACACTAATAAAATTTTGTAAATCTTTCCATAAATATGCTCTTGAATGAAATCCCTAATGGTAAGACCAATATTTTTTGATTCTTCTTCTACAAAATTACATATCCTTTTGTCTAACCATATCTTAATATCTCTCTACCCTGGTAACCATATTAACATAATTTTTTCCAAAAGGAGTTCCACACTCATCGTACCATTGTTAGTAGAGGTTCCTAAAGTATCAAAACATGCTAAGGATGAGGATAACTATGATATAATTTGTACGCACAAAATAGTCAATAATATAAATACTAAAATTAGGATGATAAAACCATAGGAAACATTAATTATCCTATGTTAATGAGGAATTAAGAACAACTAGTATTTCATAAACAAAAATAATTCATCTAGATTAATTAGATAGAAAGTAATCAACATATTACATATGAGAATGGACGTAAGGAACATAATAAGAAATCACACAAGTAACCATCACCAAATAGTCTCTATTGATCTCTAAAAGTGGAACCCTCTTCTTCTTGCAAATGAAAGTATACATAGACATTTCCAGTCTATGACTATTCATCTTCTTCTCATACTTGGCACCAAAAGTAGAGTTTATTCATATTCTAGCCTATTAAAAGTCCTGAAGATAAGATAAAATAGGCTTATAAAATGATAAAATGCATAACACATGAATATATGACAAATGTCTTACACATATTTATAATCCATGTTTATCTACGAACAATCACCCTGGATAAATATGACACAAAATATATTTATTTTGACCTTAGATGTAAATTTGTTGATATATATACACAAAAAATATATCAATTTTATTTCTCTTTATTTTTAATTTACTTGTTCTTATTTTAGAAACTATGTTTTGACAATTTTAAAACTACTTAGTGACTATTGAGAAGGGCTACATGGTGTTATTTTTATAGATACCATGGCATGAGGGGTTTATCCCAATAAACATAACCATTGTACCAAACTAAACTTGGGATTTAGTTTCCACATACCTCATGATATATCAAAAATACCAGATGAAGCCTCTTTTTAGCTATTTGATTTGTGGTGTACCTAAGAGGAACATATCATCTAGGGAATTTATTGTCATCATACCCTTAGAAATAAGTTTAGTGGTCTATAAACATGGTTTTTCATCTGTAGTTAGTGCTCTAAAACACTTGGATGACACTAATAATTGAATGAATAAGTATATTTAAGATCCCACATAATCATTCAAATAATTGCCTAGATCACCCTTGTACCTTTATTTTTAATTGTATTATATTCATAGTCATTAGCATTGCTTGATTCAAATTGTATTGTGTCCATAATGTGATCAATGAGTGAATATTTATTTCATATTATACATAAGATTATGAAATTTATTATCACATCCTATATTTATTTCCAACATGATATTCATTACAACATGGATTCAATGCCAAGTTAACTAATAAGCTACTCTAAATAATGTTCATCTCAAGCTTTCCCTATTACAAATGCTTACACTACTATATCATGCCACTATTCATCTCCAATAGCTTTGGTCAAATATAAAGTGACTTGGGAATAAGTAGAAGAATATATTATGCAGTGTATAAAATCTAAAACTTCATGAGATTATTGATTTCATATTCCACACCCTCTTGAATGAAAATTATGGCCCTAATTTTAAAAACCAATACTTAGGAATAATCTGGTCTAGCCGATGAAGAAAAATTATGTAATATCTTCATCTAAAAAAGGTTGAATAATTATTATATGTTTTTAGAGATGAATAAAGAAAGGATGAAAATATATTATTTCTAATGTTTTTACTTATAAAATTGTATCCCTTCCTAATTTTACATGTATAACATCATTATTTGGTTTAGGAACATCACTTGGTACCCAAAATGTATAAATGTCTATGCCTACTCAATGATGATTATACTCCTCCACTTAACTCTACCAATTCTACCCTTGAACATGCACTTCTTTCCTTACAATTTAATCTAACTAAAATTGAGAAAACTATTTCTCATACTAGCCCCTCTATGGACTTATGTTCCTTGTTACATAACACTTTGGCACCTAAAATTGCATCTTATCAGTTACTAGTCAGCCCTATGGATCAAATTCTTCCTTTATATGAAGCCAAAGGTGATATTGAATAACATTTACATATATTACACATATCTTGTCTAGAATATGCAGATAATGACATATTTCTAACAAATCTCTTTCGTATAAGTCTAAAAGAATATGTTCTTAGATGGTTCTATGATCTTCCTCTTAAATTATTAAAGGATTTAAACAACCCTTTGTAAAATTGAAATTTAGCACACTTTTCCATCAACATTGGTGAAAATATATCATATTCTCAAATTTAAAATCTCAAACAAGGGTCTAACAAAAAAATTAGTGAATATGTATTAAGAGACAAGACTATTCTAGCAAAAATGAAAAATCAAATGTTTGATAATGAGATCTAAGATATCTTTACTCAAAGTTTAATATTTCCACTTAAAGAGTTAATTATGTTTGATAAGTTCAAATATTTTGATGAATTATGCCATATAATTAAGGAGTGTGAGGTCAAGTTTCTTATTTTGATCAAGATTAAGTATACTTCAAATGCTCTTACTTCAAATCCTAAGATTCAAAGCAAGCCAAATTATAAAAGCAAACCAAATGACCATAATAATAAAGATAAGGTTAGAATTAATGTTGTGTAACAACCAAAATAAAACCTTCAATTACAAGCTCTATCAGGGTGGAAATTACCGAGGCTACCTTCACCTCCTCATGTATTATTGTAAGAGATAATTTAATTCAATTGTATCCTTCTTCTTCCACCAATGGAAGTTGAAAATTTAAGACCACAATCTATTTTTTTGATGGAAGTGCATATTTCAACTTCCATATATGTATTAGACATTCTAAAAACATATGGTCTAATCTTAGGTATAGAATTCAATATCTTATTTATGAGAACATTATTAATATTGGTACATATAATGAAGAGGATAAGCCACACATGATAACACAAAACTCAAAATGTAGAATTATCCCTTTCTAAATCATGAAGTAAATAAAAAAGATTTTTTGAATTATATTATGCATATAATGCTCATAATCCTCTTGATACATTTAGACATCCACTTGATATCATCATCAATATAGTTACAAGTAAATAATCATCACATCTTATGATCACATTTGATGATAGTGAAGTTTTTCATGATGATTCAGATATATATTCACTCTTTATTCAAGCATATGTTAACAAATAATCCATACATAGTGTTATCATAGACAATATATCAAGTTAAAACATTTGCATCATAACACTCCTTTGTTCTCTTTTCTATAGAAAGAAATATTTAAATGATACTTATAGAATTGTCAAAGCATTTGATGGCCATACAAAATATACTCATAAGCATATGATACTACCATTACAAGAAGGCCATCTTATAGTTCACAATCAATTATTAGTTATACCAAGCATATCGATATTTTGTATGTTATTAGTATGCCTTTTGATACAAAATATTAGATTAGTATCTTCCTATAGTGCATAAATGTCTCAAATACATTCATGATAATCAAGTGTTCCAAATTTCAAGAATCAAATATGAATATACTTTGACACCAATGATGTTTAATTGTATCATATAATAAATTCTTCACACCATAATTGAGAAACATAGTAATGAAATAGTTTATATAACTATTCAAGAACATGATCTACATATTTCATAGCACATTACAATTTCTTCATCTATTTGTCAACATGACCATGTTACAAAATTAATTCCTAATTGTAAACATGATACAATTAAACATGAGCCTATTTAAACAGTTTCAAAGAGAAAGACACATTATCCTAAGAATAAAGAGGCACATAAAAAAATATCTTCATTTCCTAAGGCACCACATGTTATTCAAATATCTTCAACACAATTACTATTTATCACTTCTTATATTATTTCATATGAGGATATAGGTTTACATAGGTATATGAGTAGGGTTTTATAGGCTTATATTAAAACATATTATCTTAAGTTAGATTCAAAGGAATTTATAGTTGGTACTTATTCTCTGCAAGAATTCATTCCTTCACACAATGTAGTTGGATATACATATGTGCATCCTCTTTATGAGATCCTTATTTGGAAAGAACCTTTTACTTCTTCCTAATATACCATTTGTGCCGATTATCTTTATTAGTAATATACATACTTCCATTTGTACACATCTATTTATATTTACTTCTTTAAAAATTATTCTCTCCATTATCCAAGCATTCGTATATCCATTTGATTTATTTTTCACTTTGGCAACTTGTCCTCTTGATTTTCAAACCAATTGGAACAATCCAAGGCAACTATCTTACAAATACTTTCAATGCTCATTTTTTTTTACCATTTGATACTTTTTATGATATATCTTCATTATACTTACATGATCATATCTATCTCTTTCCCACAAGGATAATGTACATTTTTATCTATCTTAATAATTCAAGCTACATTTATATGACTCATTTAATTATACATTGGGGGCACATGCCTTGCCTTTGTTCTTATCACACTATAATTTTTCACCTTGTTGAGGATTGTTATAATATATTCCTCTTTATTTATTTTCAAATCCTTAATTATTAATCATTTTTAATTTCCAATATTTATAAAAAATAAAATATGGAAATAATTAAAAAACATACAAATAATTAAAAAATTAAAAAAATCAAAATATTTTTGAAAAATTAAAAATCAAGACATAAGAAAATTTTTAAATTATTGTTAGCTTACTTATTTACATATGTTATTTATTATATTTTAGATAGATAATATATTTAATTTTTTTCAATAATCATTACTTCTCATGAGGTATTTGAGTGTGATACAGGACATACTTTTACATGGTTTCAATGTTGGACTTCCCTTATTATCCAAGCATCTTGATAAACTAGGGGCATTTTTTGGTTATCCATGAATAATTTAATAATTTATATTTATCTACAACCTTCCTACCATGTTTATATATGTCATATGTGTTTTTGATAAATCACTCATACTTTACATGTGTTACATCAATATATTACTTGGTAATAATGACATGGACCCAAATTATGGATGCAAACTATTTTTATTTGTTTTATACTTATTTCTTACTTTACTACATGATACAATTGACTTGATTGATTATTTTGTGTGGCCCTTGGAATTTTATGTTTAAACCTTTCTTGAATGGCATCATTATGCCATTTTCATGTGACCTTTGGCCTTGTGTTTTAATGCCACATTCACATGTCCCTTGTAAGTGGCCTTTGGTACTAATGTATGACATTATATGCAAATTACATGACATTGTATGCCATTAATTATATGTTAGTTGATTTTTACTATAGTTTCATGATTCATATCATGCATTAATCCTACTCTCTATTCATTCTTTGGTGCCATGATACTTATCATGCACATGGTGACTATGTGCTTCAATGATTTATTAATATAATATATGTTTCATGAAAATTCAGTGTTGTAATCAAATATTATGATGAAATACATTAAAAATTTCAATTTATTATTCATGATTAAATATTTCACATATTATATAAATCTTATTTTGAGCTAAGTGACTTACTGGGTATGCCTCTCATCTCAAAAGGGGGAAAAACAATGGGATTGTCTTTAAAATTCAAGCCTTATGAGCACATTTAAGATATATGGAACTATATAGTCTAAAAAATTATAGCATGATTCAAAATTTTTAGATTATGGGGACATTTCACAAGTATATGCACTCATTCCTATAGTTACAAGGTGACAAAGTTTCAAAAATTATAGGTTTCAATAGTTTAAAAATTAAAATGACATTAAATATCAAATCACTACAGTAAATGGGGTATGATATTGATTCATGTTCAAGTTACTATATGGAAATTTCAATATTTATCAAGTTCAAAAGTTTTAAAGTTAAAAAAAAATTTAGGTCTATATATAGCAGTGTGATTCACCTTCATGTTACATGTGGTCCATGTTAGAGTCTAGTGACACTCAACATATATGATTTAATTTTTATATGTAGCGAGAAACATTTGGAGGTTCCCCCATTTAAATATTTTATAGAGTGTTTTACACAGTTGGAGCATAAAATATTTCCAACTCAAGGGAATTCTGCTGCACACTGAGTAAAAGAGCATTATTTTTTCTAATTTTGATTATGTAGAATTATAATAATATAGGAAAAGTCTAAATATAATTTGTTTCAAGTAAATGGGATCCAATTTCAAGCATTTCAATCAATATTGTAGATAAAATCATAAAGTTTCACAATCATGGATCACATAATCACCCTAGTAGGGAGAACTACATTGGCTTGAGGCCCATTTGGGCTATGTAGGAAACAATCAAAATACGTATGGTTTTCTAAGGATAAATTAGATATTTCACTTACTTTTTGCCCCTATTTGAATTTTGCATCCTATTTTTTTGTTTAGGAACAAGGGTTTATATTTTTCATATCTTCCACATGATAAATTGACACCCAAAATCAATCAATAAACCATTGTAGATAGGTGCATAGACCTAGATAATTTTTTTAGGCATATAGTAAACTCATATGTAGCCACTATCAACATAAAAGGCTATATAACACCCCTCTCCTTCTAAAAAATTGTCCAATCATAGATTAATTCATGCATTAGATCATGAGCCAATACATAGGTCATATCAAGCAATTTTCAGTCACAGTCAACAAAATATCTATTTTAGGGATGTTTGCATATCTATATGCCTATTTAATATTTATATCAAATTTCAAATTATGTAGCATGATGTATTTAATTATCCAATCTATATATACCAACATTTCAATTTCAATAGTTTAATATCTATTAATTTGATTCGCTTCAACTAAAAATATATTAAAAAGTTATTAACTTGAAAGGTAGGAACATCATTAGTCTTATATTTTAATGTTTAATTTACTTGATATTTTATGGTATTAGATGTGGAGGTGATAAATGAATATTTAATCATATTGGCCTCTAAAAATTTAATATAAATGTTATAAAGCATGCATAAAAGTTTATCAAATGATTGGTAAGTTGTAAACATAAATTTGTGTTTTAGTGGTATAAGAATTATATTTGAGAAATAACTTTTAATATTGCTATCAGGGATTTGATTTGAAATTTTCATAATCAAAGTCTTCAATCTAAGCACATAGTTAGAAAACATTTTGCTAGGTCCTTGTTTGATTTTGAGTTTTTTATAAAATGTGAAAATTTGAATAATGTTTATAGAAAGATGAGATAAGATCATATTATCCAAATATATAAATCAATACATATAGCCCTTAGGTATGGCATTGAAAAAATATACAACATAACCTTTTAGATTCCTAGGAAAAACCATAGCCATAAGTAAATCATTGTGATTAAAACCAAAGCATGATGTGAATAGGCACAATTTTGATGCTAAGGATCACCATTGCTACTATATTAATAAAATTTAGACACTAAAAAACTATGTGGTAAAGGATGAACTACAACCTTAATAAAAAATGGGATGTGTAATATTTAATTTGATGTGATGATTAGGATTTTGGGATGCTTGAGATATTAAAATAAATTAAAATCATATAACATTAAATCATCATTAAATTAGTGGATCTTGAGATGCACCACTAGGTGTATGTGTTATAATATGGTTAGGATTTGTATGTGCATGGCTAGGAATAGGTGCCTTCATAGGGTTAACATTAGTAGGAAAGGAAAGATGAATTTTATTTTAACTATGTCCAAGACAAAAGGATAAAACATAATAATTAGGTACATTGGTAATTGGATTAATAGTATAAGGAACCATATAAGACTTATCTTGTGTAGGAATAGTAGGATTAAATTGATAAGGTTTAGTATTAAATGGAGGAATAAAATAATTATAAGTACTAGGATCACTATCCTCACCAACCAATATGGAGGTATAGACTACAATACGAAGATTAGAAACATTCATAATGTCATAGAATATATATGAGTAGTCTCAAGTGTAGGCTCCTTATCTCCAATAAATGTATTCCATGATTATGTAACTAGATAAATCATAACATAAAGTTTCTTATCTACAGTCTTAAGATAAGGATTCAAAATAATTTCATCCATATCTTCAAAAATTTGGTACATTAATATTTTTAAGAGGTTTTATATTGCAATCATTGCCATTATTATCACTAGTATATTTATCATCTAAAAAGCATAATAATGAAGAGGCATATAATCAATATGAACATATTAATTATCATTCAAATATGCATGATCATCAATAATAGGAGGAACACCACTGTAAGTATCCATTTTTTAATTTCAAATAAGCATGAGTAGTAAACAATGGTAGTTGGGTCAAATCAAAAGTATCACCATTAAATAAAACACTTTGAATAGTAAGATGTGTATATATAGGCTTCCACATTGGCATAATATATAAACATGGACACCATGAAGGAATCTATTATAATGATTGAGTAATAGAATATGCAAAAATAAGCTACAAATTTTAAAATCATATTTAAAATGTGGAATTTATTATAGTGAAAATTTATCATAAAAACTTTACCACCAAATTAAAGTTATTTTTAATTTATACTATTGTTTTGTCTCATGTAATGCTCTATTTGGCTCTATTACCCAATGGACATAACATGGATATAGAAAAATATTCATGGAGTAATTTTTTTAGTTGATGTTTATGGGACCTTGATGAAAATTGAATGAGTTAATAGTATTAAATCATACTAATTCTCTTAGAGTTGATTTTTATTTGAAGTCACAAGTTAACATCAAGAATTTTAAATCTATTTGATTTGACATCTATTGGATTCAAAAGAACATCAATTAGATTTGACATATATTTAATTTAATGTTAAAATCAACATAAGGTAATTTAAATTCATTATATGGAGTAAATTAATTAGTTTTTATTATTAATTATTTTATTATAATAAAATCCAAAATTGCATTTAAATATGTAAAAGTTCCCATATAATAAAATTCAAATATGAAAAAACTTTAGTTACAAGCTCTAGGTTGAGTCAATATAAAGGATGTCTATCTATAATGAAATTAATTAGATGTTTCATATTAATGGAATAATATATCATATAATTAATTGCATATAAATTAGTCACAAAAATAATTTAAAAAAAGTGGAATACTTGATAATTATGATTGATCCACTTTGAGGGGGCAAACTCCAAAACAATATAATAAGACAGAAAAATTCACAATATGATGATAAAATACTAACCACTACCTCGTATATATACTACCTAGCCATTTTTATTTCATAGGATGACCATATTAAGAACATAAAAAAATTAAATAAGATGATATGGAAGATATGTAAGTCACAAGTTGACCACACATATCCCTAGATTAACTATAAACGAAGGGTGTAACATGTCCTTCCTATTGAAATCAACATTTCTCTCAATTTTAAATAAAAAATGGATGCTTCTATAGGAAATATTCATCCTCAAATGTTACATATTTCTCTTCCACTTGATCAAATACTCCTTAAGATCTCTTGTTTTTAGCATTTTTATATGTGTGTGAAGGATCTCCTCAGGTTATAGAATGATTCTTCCTTCTTCATGTAATTTAGGTAACCCAATCTAGATAGAAATTATCTAGATAATGACCTTGTTCAGGAATGACACATGGAATATAATATGTATATCAGTAGATGGGGGTAGCTCTAGCTTGTATGCCACATTACCATTTTTTTGTAATATCTAATAAGGGCCATAATACATAGGAGAAAGATTTTTATCCTTTTTATGTTGATTAAAATAAATATAATTATATGGATACAAGTGTGTAAAGACCTAATAACCAATATAAAAATGTCTCTCATTATGATGATTAGCTTTTTACTTCATTCTATTCTATTCCATTGCTAAAGTTTCCCTTAAACTAGCTAGTATCTACTATTGATGTTGAATGTGTTTATCAATAGATCTAACCTTGGGTTGCACCTTCAAATATGAAGTGATGGATATGATATGATAATAATAAAGTGACATAAAGGGAGACATTTTAGAATAGGTATGGAAAGAAGTGTTGTACCACTATTCTTCTAGTGGTAACCAATGAACCCAATTTTTTTGTTTATCTGATGCAAAATAATGGAGATACCCTTCTATGAATTTGTTTAAAACCTATATTTCCCCATTATATTGGGGATGATAAGATTATTTTTGAGCCAATTGAGATCCAAAAAGTGTAAATAACTTAGTCTAAAATTTATTGGTGAAGATAAGATCATGATCACTTATAATGATTTTAGGGTTACCATGTAATTTTTAAACTTTATTGAGAAAAGTAACATATGTATATAAAGATAAATGAAATTGATCTATTAATCAATCCTATCTCTGAGAAGATAAATCCTACTTACACTTTTTATTGTTGATACATTAGATATTTAGGGTCATGACCAAGATGGATACACTAGACCTAACCAAGGGATCTCTTACCACAATAACATCACTAGAGAGGGTTACAAAGCCTCTAGTCAAGAAAAACCATAAAATAACCCTATCTAGGTCCTATTTTTTCATATTCACAAAGGTAAATGACAAGTAAAGTAAAATCTAACCTAGTTTTCACCAAATTTTTTGGCACAAAGTGGGGATAATAAACACAAAAAGTAAACATGCATATGAGAATCCTAATTAAGATATGTATAGGTAAAACCCTAATACATAGAGAGAGAAATATATTTAAAATCCATTACTTATGTTAATTTTATCTACTAAAATAAAGGAGTAAAGTTATAGATACTTACCTTGAATATGAACTCATTAAGACTCAATATCTCCCTTGGCCAAAGATGCTTCGCAAGAGGTTTTTGTGGTTTATAAGGAACACTAAGAATGGAAAAAAAATATAGTAATTTTCCACAAGCAAGATTCTTCTCCAAGTGTAAACCCTAAGTAATGAATCCTCAATTAGAATGGTAGAAGATCATATTGTAAAGAATCATAAATGAATAATTAACTCCTCTCTCTAAGAAATGACAAAATGAATGTGTATATATAGTTAAATCTAATAGTAAACTATTTCAAAAGTTTATCTAAAAGGGTTGGTGTAATCTAATATATATCACTATTTATAAAAATAAGTTAGGTCTTAGTCTAGGTTGGCTAGGCGCTAACCTAGACCATCAATATGTTTTATCAATTTGAATATAAGGCTGATGGGGCCTAGAGTGTAATATAAATTATCAAAAAGGGTTTTAGGATTGGGAAAGGGCTAATGAAGGCAGTAAATGCTTGGAGGAATGTGCAAGAGAGAATATAAGCCTTATGGAAGTGTCTACGTTGTGTAGATAACAAGTGGTGGTATAGGGGATAACAATCCTATGAAGCACCAATGGTCTACCTACCCCTTTATCAGTACACCTTTTAAGGTGTGTACTCAGAGAGATTGAGAATCAATGGGTTCCTTTAAGAAAGAAAACATTAGTAATTGATAAAGTTTTAAAATATTATGTGTATACATATGCACCACTTGAATCTCATCACACATCACTCAGGTGCAATAGAGGATGGTGCTTTAAGAAAAGAACATAACAACACACAATGCTAAAGTTGAATATATTGTAGTATTTTAAAGCATAAAATAAATGAAATTAAATGATTGAAATGGAAATAATTTAACATAAAATTAATGTATGTGTACCTTGGATTACCTTTATCTCTATATGGTTATTTTCTATATTTTTAGGTTTGATTATGGAGGGTATATAGACTACTTTCAAAAATTAGAAGGATACAAAACTAAAGAGCAAAAACAAAAAAATGTAGGAAAGCCAAGATAACTAACATGGTGTAGATGAGATGTACTTTGAAATTTAGTAAGATGGGGTGAAAAATTCTAAGTTAAGACCAAATGACCAATTCAAAATTTTAGAATAAATCGAGTAACCAAAAATCCAAGGCTACTAAATGATTGAAAAACTCAAAAAAGTAAACCTTAATTAATAAAGGCAAATTATCAAGTCAAACCAAGGATACAAGTTAAAAATGGTAATGTAACATCACTATGAAAGTAGTAACAATCCTTACTTAAGGTGGAAAAGCAAATAGTAAAACAATAGTGATGAGTGAGCAGTAATAATCCTTACTCAATCATTAATGGAAAAAGTGTGTGAAAGGGTAAACAACATTTGTGAGAGATAAGTAATAATCTAGCCTCACTCAATAAGTGAAAAAATACATGAAAGTAAAAATTGGTGGAGGTGTCCAAAAAAATGGAAGATACAATAATTGAAAATGTTAAAAAAATGCAAATCAATTCTAGATATGTAAATCCATGGTGTAATTAAAGTAATCCTTAGTCACTCAAGAATATTTTTTTGTTTTAAGGATAGGTAAAACCAAAACAAAGTATTGATAGTATGTTATTAAGATGCAAAGAAGGAATATAAAATTAGGAAAATAGATTTAGAATAACACTTTCTTGTCAAGGGGGGAAATTAAATGGTGGTGTGGAAAGTCAAGATAAAAGCAAGGTAAAAAAACTCTTTATTGAAGTCAAGACACTTAAATTAGGTTTGTCAAAATAAAAAGAATTTTGACATTAAGGACTTTGAAAAAATTCTCCTAACCACACAAATATTGGGTTTTCAAATGAAGTATGAATATCATCCCATGAAGAATAAATACATGAGAAGTAAATTGGACCTACCTTCCCACAACATGTTCTCCATTCCTCAGACCCATTATAGACCCGTCAGTCTACTGTTAAGATTGGTTACTTGCATGAGAAAGTAGGTATCACCATAGATTATTTTGAATTATCCTATCCCAATTTACTATCCTATCACACCCTAATAGGCCTTAGATCTATCATGAGGCCAACTATGGAGTTTGAGATTTAACTAGAGATAGGAGACATGCTATTAATTACATATTTTTGTGTGATTTTGAATTTTGACTTTGTACATTAACTTTTTATCATTTCCTTTTATTTAAAATTATTTGGATTTTATATTTTGATGGATTTTTTGATTCCTCCATACGGATTTAGAGAACCAAACATGGGTGCTAAAGATGACTATCATTTGAAAGCTTTAGACTTGGTTGATAAGAAAGAGAATTTAGAGAGAATGATGTCTAAGAGTCTTGTTAATTTAGGTGAAATAAAAGTTTTATCTTGAATTTGACCTTTATTTATCCAAAGTGGAATGAGAGGGAAGGAAATAAAGAAGAATGAGACATGAAACAATTTGAATTACTTCAAATTGGAAAAAATGCAACAAAGGTGAAAAAGGGATACAATGATAGGTGAGTATGATTACTTATATGATAATGCTGAAATTATAGGGAAACATGCTAAAATAATTTGGTTTTAAAGTTTTATCTAAAAAATAAACAAAAATTAAAGCTGAGAATAAGGGATGATAAACTTATAACCATTTATTGAAATTATATAAAAGGAATACATAAGTAATGAAATATAGTGATTTTATGAGGAGGGCCTAGTCATATCCATTGTATTACACTACAAATCATAAAAGATAAACCCAAGAGTGTGCACAAAGGATGTAAAAATAAACTAAATAAGAAATATGGTATTTGTGAGGAAGGTTGGTCCTATCCATAGTCTTATACTAAAACTCAAAAAAGAAAAACCCAAGGGGAGTAAAATGAATTGGAAAATAACAAAACAATAAGACAAATGAAGTCATGAGGAAGACTCGGTCCTATCCATAGTTTTACATTGCAACTCATGAGAAAATAAAACCAAAAGACCAAGAGAAGGGATAAGGTTTGTGAAAAGGAAAACTATTGTAGTGAGTGAGACTCATGTAGATATATTAAAAAATGTGTTATTAGGATAAGATATAGAAAACATGATGATAAGGGAAAGATCTAAGTAGATTACTTTAAAAATTATGCATTGGTGGGATCTTTGAAAATATGGCCTTCATTTGTTTGGAGGAGATAGGTGCTAGGACCAAGTATGTCTTTTACTAGATAACCCCCTCACCCTTTTAAGAATTTTTTCCTTCTTTATCATCAGTGTAATCTAATTTAAGGAATAGATCACCAACATAAAAATTATGGACTTTAATATTTTTGTTATGTTTTTTGGAAATACAAGCCTTGTATTGGTGATTGTGATGTAGAGTAAATAAATAATGTCCATCAAGAAAATCAAAAGCATGAAGGAAAGCTTCACATAATTATTCATTAGGATGATATTATGAAGAGAGTTATAGATATAAGGAATCTCAACTTATAATGGGATGACATATTCAAAACCCTATAATAGCGATATGGGTGTTGCCCTAGTGGTAGTGCATATGTTAGTGTGACAGTCCCAAAGAGTGGGATATAAATGAATATGCCAATTCGTGTGACTTTCATGCATTATCTTTTGGAGGATTTTATCAATTTTTTTTTGTGGCCTCTTCTTAGCCATTGCATTATGGATGGTAGGGTGTGTAAATTTTTTGAGAGATTTTGAATGTAACACATAATTATTTCATGTCTTTATTTTTGAAATTACTGCCATTATCAGAAATGATAGTATGGGGAAATCCAAAATGAAAAATGATTTAATTGAGGATGAATTTAGTAATAGTGTTTCTGGTAACATTGATAAGAGGCATGGATTTGACCTATTTGGTAAAATATTTGATGTCCATAATGATAAAGGCATGCCCATCCTATGATCTAGGTCATTTGCCTATGATATCTAATCCCCACATTGAGAATGGCTAAGGATTTTCCACAGTTTGGATCTCATATGGTGGTAAATAGATGAGATCATCATGAATTTGTTAATGACTACACTTTTTGGTGAAATCAATATAATTTTTTTCAAAATTAGGCCAAAAGTATACCATGAATAGGCATTTTCATGCTATAGCATGTCCACTATAGTGACCACTACAAATTCCACCATGTGCTTGTTTTAGGAGAGGAGGAACCTCTTATTTTATGACATAGTGAAGTAGGGTACCTTAAATTTTATATCAAAAGACATATTTGAAAGATTATATTTGAATTAAAGTTTTTTCATAAGAATCCATGTTCAGAGGATAGGTTTGATTCTCAATGAATTAAATTGTGTCTTTATACCATAGGCTATATTAAATGGTGATAACCTCAATATGAAATATAAATGAATCTTGCGATTTGATGGGAAATGGGGAATTTATTATTTAGGTAATAAAGGTATAATCATTAAGAATTTGGTGTGGATGAAATAAAGAAGCTAGAGAAGCAAGTGAATCAACAATAGAGTTTTGATCCCTAGGGATGGGCTTGATGGTAAAAGAAGTGAATTATTTGGAAAGTGTATTGGATATTTGATTATAAGCTATAAGATTTTTGAATTTACATTAATAATCACCATTAACCTATTGATAAATTAGTTGGGAGTCATACAAATCATGTAGATATGCAATGTTTAAGTCAAGTACCATTCTCATGCCTAGGATTAATGCTTCATGTTATGCCATATTATTAGTGACATCAAATGTAAGTCAAAATGTGAAATAGATAATTTTACCATGAGGAATAGTGAACATATAACCTACCCAAACTCCTTGAATGCATTTGGCCCCACCAAAATGAATGGTCCAAGTGTCTTCATGTAAATTGACATTGATTCTAGGAATTTCTTTGATGACTACATTAGATTTAGTAGTATTGGCAATGCTAGAGGAATCTTCTTGATTATTGGCTTTTAGATCAACAATGAATTTATGTAAGTAATATTTGAGAGAGATAGCCTAATTAAGACCTTTAATATAGAGGATATTATTGTCTAATAGACTATTTTAAAGGTGGTTGGTAGTAGGTATAGGAGCTACTATGAGTTTGTCAACAATAACATGTCATTTAAAAACTTTTTGCATGATAATGTGGAGATAAAATTCCATTGAAAGAACCATCCACTTGATAATTCTATCTCTAGGGAGAAAGGATTTAGAAAAAAAAGTGATAGAGTGCATCATAATGGAATATAACATAAGTTTTTTGATAAAGCATATAATGACAAAGATTTTTAGTTACAAAATAGATAGTGAGGCAATCACATTCTAGTTTTGTATAAAAATTTTCATAGTCAATGAGACCTTGACTGATATAATAGATGGCATACTATTTTATGGTATCATCTTGTTGGGAAAGCATTGCCCTAACTGATATGGGTATGGAATAAGTGTACAAGATTAAAAGATGACCATTAAAGGGTTGATGAAGCAATGATTCTTTCATATTGTCAAATGATTTCTAGCAAAGATTGGTCCATTTGAGAGAATTGCCTTTATTGAGAAGGGATTTAACAAAATAGATGCAATAATCCATTTTTGGGACAAATCATCATATTTCCCTAAGCTTTCCAAGGTAAGTACAAATATTTGGAATTTAACATAAAATATGCATGTTGACAATAACATTAATTTTATCAAGGTCGACATCAATACCAAAAAGAGAGACTAATAAACCTATAAATTTACTATATGTGATGCTAAAGACACTTTTTTAGGGGTTTAGTCTAACTTTATATTTGACTAGTCGATTGAAGATGATGACAAGATCAGAAAGATGAGTTTTTTGACTTTTAGACTTGGTGATGAGATTGTCGACATAGGTTTCCACAATCTTATGGGTAAGGTCATGGAAAATGTGGGTCATAGCCTAATAATAGGTAGCTATAAATTTTTTGAGGTTGAATGACATTTTAATTTAGCAATAGGTGCCCCATTATTTGGTGAAAGTTATCTTGTGTTGATCTTAAGGGTTGATATGAATTAGATTATAGCCCAAAAAACAATCCATGAGTGACAAAATTTCATAGACAACATTGGAATCAATGGTGGAATATATTAAACGTAATGGGAATTTATCCTTGGGACAAGAAATATTGAGGTTACAAAAATTGATGAAAATGTAAATGACCATGGTGAATTTTTATGAAAAGGGACAATGTTTGAGACCCATTTGGAATAGTCCATAGTCTTGATAAATTTCGCATATAAAAGTTTAATGATTTATTTATGGCATAAATTGGAAACTTCAAGGAGAATTTTTCACTATTTTTATCACATGAGTTTGGCATAAAGATAGGTGATGATGTTGTGCATAAATAAAGTTATCATGTTTAGTTGGTGTGAGTTATTAAGAGACTATTATAGGTCGAGGGTATGGGGAGGTGCCATATTTTATTCTTGTAGTTTCCTCAATAAGCATAGAATTATTGTAGTCATAGAAAATGTGAAAATTGGTAACTTGAGTGTGGCTTATGATACCCAACTCATAGGTCCTCTTGCTTGCTCTCATGACCCTCATAGGCATCTTTTCACTAATTCTTAATCATCCATATCCTTTCAAATAGTGATTACACCTCCTTCAGGTAGAATTTACAATGATGATTCCATCCCCTTGGGTCCTATTCCTTCAAGATAATAACACCTAACTTGGACTATAGCACCAAACCCTAGGGTGTCTATTTTTGGCACTCCTATCCAAGTACATTTTAATCTCTAACAATCATTTCTTTCTAGTTCCTATCCTCCTAGTTGGCCTAATGTGAATACGTTCGACCCATTACCAAAAAATCTCTATAAAATCCCATTCAAAGTTAATTTAGAAGGGGTTGGTGAATATCTAAAAATAAATAAGAATACAAGCAAGACTACTTAGTCATATTTCCATTTCTCATCATATAACCATCTAATATAACTTCAAGCTTATTCAAATCCTTACACCAATCCCTAGCCACCTCAAGCTTACCCAATTTTAGAATTTTGCATATTCATACACACAATTGCACAAAGCACATCAAATGGGAGAACTACATATGGCTTGATCCCTCTTTAAAGTATTGGTATATAGATAACATGCCCATATAAGGGGTGTGGATACACATTCAGTGTATCTTACACACACTAAACCCACCTCTTTCCCAAAGTTTGAAAAAACACAATGGAGTCTAAGGTTTAAAGACTAAATCAGCTCTACAGGGAGTTTCATTGATATCCAATAGTCAAAATTTCATAAGTAGGCTCACACAGACACAACAAACAAAACCTAGAAAGCTCAAGACTCTTGGATAATAGTGATAAAAGAGGAATATAACACGAGACCCCAAGGTGTCTTATTTTTATGCTCCTATCCTTTCATAAAATGAAAGCTAGATCCTAATTTGTGATAGTGTCCTAATCCTACACTGTGAATTTTAGACCCTACAACAACCATCTCAATTAGTTTATAGCTAAGAATTATTTTCTTCACATTTATTGCTATTTATAGAAAGGTTAAAATTACAATTAATTTATACAAATCAATAGCTTAATTAATGTAATATTATTTACTGATTTAATTAACTCAAACCCTTAACTAAATTAAGAATAGGACTCCAATATTCTAATATTTAGAGAGATTTTCCTACTACCAAATAGGTCCCTAAGAGCCCTATAGTTTCATCCACTTCTTAGAGTTATAGAGGCACCCCATAGTTGGTTTCTACTTTAGAGATTTCATATCACTCACAACATACACAAATTTTAGAGCCATAGTCTTAGCCCTTCCATTATGATTCACGATCATGCACGATTCCTCTCCTTGATACAAGACACAATGATAGGGAGTCTCTCATGAGACTCATTGGTTAGCATCATTTCTTCCTAGTCTTGCTTATATATAGATTCCTTTCAAACTTACTTGTACATAATTTCTTAGCTTACTTGTACATAGTCTCCTTTATACTTGATTGTACATAGCTTATTCCAAAATACAAATACATACAACATTTCAAAAATACAAAAATATTCAAATATTCCAAAATACAAAAACATTCAAACAATTGAAAACATCAAAAATATTTCAATTGTATGCATTATCCATGATTTACATCTTTACTACTATGTTATACTTACATTTGTTATTCTATGCTATTATTGGTTGATTTATCTACATTACCATGCTTCACTTGATCTTATTTGAGTGTGTGCAGTGACTTCCAAACCCTTGATTAGTTCACTCTATCCATTGAGAGGGAAACTTACTTCTCCATTTGAGACATACATCAATATATTTACCCACTGGGGGCATCTTTTACATGACTACACCATCTAGGTTATGTCATTCTTACACCACACACTCTAGTTATCATGTTAATGTACATTACTTACTAGCTTACATAGATTACTATATCGACACCTCACTAGTAGATGACACTTGTATTTCTTAACATATACCTAGTCTTGTACTACATGTCTTGCATACTTTCACTTCTTACTTTGATTAGTTAGATGCAATTATATTTCTAGTATATTACATACTTTCCTTTATTATTTTGCATAGCTAGATGTGATTGCATTTCTTAGTTCCTATTTTATCTCCTGTGTGTGCCTTAAGACATTTGATAATATTCCTTGCTTGTACTCTTCTTTATGATTAAGGATTTTACACCAACCATACTTGTTTCCAATTACATGTGTATGTGGCATTTGAACATGCCTTGTATGCTTATTTTCTAATTTGAGTGACATGTGCCCATGTCCTTTATTTGCTTGGTCTCTTGGCCACTCTTGTATGCTTCTTGTTTCTTTCCTTGTGTGCTTGTTACTTATTTGTTTTTCAATAGTTTGCAATGACATGATCTATATCATGCATTATCTTGATTTCTTGGATGCCATGATGGACATCATGCTCCATCCCTCCATGACAAATAATAACTAAAAACTAAAAACTAACAACTAACAATTAACTAGAATCTTAGTTCTAGCTTAATATATTGGACATGCTATTACATGTTATATCTATCTAGGCATACCCCTATTGATCTAGTAATTTCCATTATAAACCATGCTATATATTGAGATATCTTGTCAATTATCATTGATATATCATGTATTCTCATAGCATAACACACTTGTAGGGCTCTTTCTTCTAAGGATAGTCATTGTAGGGTCTTCATTCCTACCCTTAGAAGAGGGGGAAATAAATAGGGGGTTTGTCATAGAGATTAGAGCTCCTAACAATCAAAAAATTAGCATTTAGAACAGCCAGAACAACAACCAAACTTCAAACTAGGAAAAATAGACCAGACAAATAGTGATAATTATAGAACAATAATAAGAATTATCCTAGGATAATAGCACAAAGATTGGAGTACAATGCCAAATAGTAGGGTGTCTATTTTCAGTGCTCTTGTAAAAATAGCAAAAAAACTAGATTTTATAGAAACAAGCAAAAAGGTAAGCTCAGCTATAATTTTGCACATACAAACCAATTTAGATTCAATAGTTATAGTACATTTTTCTTAGAGAATATAGATATAGGGGGCATCATGCATGAAATGATAGCTCTCACTTCTAGTTTTAGATTAAGTAATTTGTATAACTTCCAGACTAGAATCCATGTTTTAGACACCAGTGATTGGGGGAAATGTGTGTAACACATTTGACTTCTTTTATTTCTAAGTTTAGTATATTACCTAGGCATTCTCAATAGTTGCATGATTTATTCAATATGTAGGTGGTTGGCGTCATTTCAGAGTGGCTTTCATACAAGCCTAATCTCCACATAATCCTATAGCCTAGTTTTGAAGTGAATTTCATACAAGCCTAATTTCCACCTTTTTTTAAACTTGGCCAAGATTGGCATAATTTATAGTACACATTAGACTATCTATGCCACATTTTTAGAATATAGAGCATTCATGGGATTTAATAGCCATCCCATATGACACACATTCATACTAGTATTTCTTGTATATTTATAGTTCACAACATGCTCTCTCTATGCACACCCAACATCACATAGCTTCATAAGCTTCACCCTTATAGGTAAGTTTAGGTACATTTTTTATTTTTCCTTTATCCTAATATTTTGTTTCACTACATCACTAGAATAAAAGGGGGGAAAATGTAGTCATATAAAATGTGAAAATTGGTAAATTGAGTGTGGCTTATGATACTCAACCCATAAGTCCCTCTTTCTTGCTCTCATGACCCTCATAGGTATCTTTTAATTAATTCTAAGTCATTTTTAGCCTTCCAAATAGTGATTCCACCTCCTCTAAGTAGTATTTATAGTAATTATTCCATCCCCCTAGGTTTTATTCCTTCAGGATAATATCACCCAACTTGGACTAGAGCATCAAACCCTAGGGTGTCTATTTCTAGTGCCCCTATCCAAGTGCATTTTTAGTTCTAATGGTCATTTCCTTCTGGTTTCTATCCTCCTTTAAGTCATCCTAACATAAATAAATTTGACCCATGACCAAAAAATCTCTATAAAATTCCATTCAAAGTTTATTTAGAAGGGGTTGACAAATATCACAAAGCAAGCAAGAATACAAGCAAGTCTACTCAGGCATATTTCCCTATTCTCTATATACAACCATCAAATATAGCCACAAGCTTATTCAAATCCTTACACCATTCCCTAGCCACCTCAAGCATACCCAATTTTAGAATTTTGCATCTTTATACACATAATTTCACAAATCACATCAAATGGGATAATTACATATGGATTGATCCCTCTTCAGAGTAATTTTATGTAGGTAGTGTGCCCACACAAGGGGTGTGGATACATGTTTAGTGTATCTTACACAAACTAAACCCCCATATTTCCCAAATTTTTCCAAAGCTTAATGAAGTCTAGGGTTTTAAGACTAAATCAACTCTACAAGGAGTTACATGGATATCCAATAGTTAAAATTTCATAGGAAAGTTTACACAGACATAACAAACAAAACCCCAAAATCTCAGGCCTCTTGGACAATAGTGGAAAAAGAGGACTATAAAATAAAACCATAGGGTGTCTTATTTTGCTAATACTATCCTTTCAAAAAATGAAAGATAGAGCCTGATTTGTGATAGTGTCCCAGTTTTGCATAGTGAATTTTAGACTTTGCAATAACCGTCTTAGTCAATTTTTAGCTAAGTCTTATTTTCTTCACATTTATTATTATTTATAAAAATGTTAAAATTACAATTAATTTATACAAATCATTAGCTTAATAATTGCAATATTATTTATTGATTTAATTAACTTAGACCCTTACTAAATTAGGAATAGGACTTTAATATTCCCAAAAAATTTAAACCAATTATCATATTTGAAATAATATGGCATATTAGGAAGAAAGCAAATGGGTTTTGTTTTAGGATCAATTATAGTGATGAAGTTGTTAAAATGAGTGGTCTTTTTCTTGAAATTCCCAATTTTATGATGTTTTTGAGGGAGTTGAGGTTATCAAGTATGAAATAATTCAAAGGTGGTCAAGAGGGAAATAATATTCTAAATATACTTCAAGTTCAATGATTTTGTTACCATGGAGATCATATTTAGAATGTCTCTGGTGTACATGTATGGCCTTGGCATCAAGCATGATCTTAAGAGTAGGTATAATTATATAGGAAGGTTGATTATATTTGACTGGATAATCATTTGAATCATTATTGGAAGGAGGGTTGGGTAGAATACCTAATGTGGTAGGAGATATAAGAATCTCTAAGTTTTGAATATGCAAGGGGCAAGATTTGTTCAACCACTCAAGGAGTATCAAGAAGAAGAGAGTTAATTGGAGGTACATGACCTTAATATTTTATCTTGAAAATTATGAAAAGGGTATGAACATCATGTTTGAAATCATGTATTTGAGCTAAAGTTTTTTGATAATGTTAAACATCCAATTCACATGATTGAGCTTGGGTCATGATGTAGTTATCATAATAAGTTGGAGAAATTATACATGCTTGTGACTCTAGAGGATCTTAGGAAGGGGAGATGCCTAAATTGTTGAATTTAAATGGATATATAATTAAAGGATCTTGAAATAATTTAGCCACTCCATAATCATTACACATGAAGTCATATTCTGTATAAGATGATTCATGGACATTGCATGGAGGAGGGAAATTGGTGATCTCATCAATGAGGGGGATGTTGATTATGAGGTAATAAGGAGGGAGCCAGCCACTCTGAGATGTAAGGATGTATCTTAGTAGTATTTCATGTATTTTTCAAGTCATTGGGTTCATCCTCATCAAAATCAACAAGAGTGACATGTAAATCTAGATTCATATTAATGAATTTAGGTAAAGGGGAAATATTAGTCTTTAGAATAGTGGGAATATGATATTTAAATTTGGTATTAGGGAGTTGAAAACTCCATGGGTTAGGATCAACCTCATGTTTATAACTTTTTCCATTATGAAGGAACTTGATACATTACTGCCAGAAGAGGCAATGGTACCATGTAATGAGTCCATGGGCATCCTAGGAGTATATTGTAACATAATGGTAAATCAAGGACCATAAGATTAATTAGTATATTCTTGGGTCTAATAGTAAGAGGGATCCAAATACAACCAAATAACTTTTGATTAGTTTTGTCAAATCCATGACATGTCTAATGAGTTATTTTGAGATAATCATTATTATAGCCAAGTTGTTGAATGAGCCAGAGAGATGCCAAATTAATATTGGACCCTTCATTTACTAATACTTTATGAATGAGGGTAGTAATAATGTCTATTTTAATAAAGAGGGCTAGATCATCAGATAGAAAGAGGATTTCATTGTTGATCATTTCTTCTTCAAGGAACTCCATGTAAGGTTTCAAATAAGGATAAATGGATTCAATAGTATGCATTTTGGTTGGTTGAGGCTCTTGAGAATATGGTTCCTCTTCTAAAGGAGATGGATATTAATTTTATTGAAGATGTTGCATGAGGAACTTATTACGATAAGGAGAGGTATGAAGTAAATCCATGAGAGGAATTTTACAAGACATAGATTTGAGTTCTTCTAGGAAGTTCCAATGGGTTTTAGAAGAAGAAGAACTAGCATGAGGCTTAAAAGGAAAAATTGGTTTAGGATGTAGAGAAGTGGTCAGAGGTTTGGAGGGAGGAGGTGGATCCTCATTGGTTTTTAAAGATAAGTGAGTATTATTATTATCTTTGAGAAGTTGTTCTTCCAAAGATGGTTTCTTAGGTTTGGTGACAAGATCTTTGTGGGCTAGTTTACATCAATAATTGACCTTAGCCACATTTATGTATTGGGAGTTGGTGTAATATTGATCATAATTGACATCAATACCACAAATATCCTTATTTACTTATTGAGGGTTAGATGCAGAGAAATATTTTTGGTTTTTAGATTAAGAAGCTTTGAAAGTTGATTTATTTTGAGAAGTGTCAATGTAATATTGATGACGAATTTGAATCATGGCATCATTATTTAAGGAATCACCAAGCATAAAATAATAATAATTTTTTTAATCCCTCTAAATGTTTCATGGGAATGACCTATGTTGGTGTAGAACCAACAAAATTGATTAGGGTCATACCATTTAGGGGGATTATTAGGGTAGGTGAATGGTTTAGAGGGTGCTAAAAATTATTTCATTTTCCATATAGCCAAGGGAATATGAGAAGGTCGGGGATTATTAGCTTTGGCTAATCTTAGTTTAGGTGAAGGAGGATTTCTAATTTTCACATTGGTTGAATGTTCAAAACATCCTTCAATTATTTTAACATTAGGTTTAAACTATTTCATTAAGATGTCTTGACATTTAGCTTGGTCAAGAGATTCATTCATCGTTTAGGGAGTGAAAGTTTGAACCTTGTATTTGAGTGAAGGTGTTAATGATTTTATAAAGCATTTAAATAAGTTTTCATCAGTATTGTTGTGATCAGCCTTTTAAGCCAAAAATTTCCATCATTTGATAAAATCATGAGCTGATTCGGTGGGATATTGCTTAGTATTGATGAAATGGCTAAGGAAATTTTTGGGAAGATTATTTTGTTAAAAATATTTAACTAGAGTATTGATTAAATCATTTAGTTACCATATAGAATGTTGTGGAAGTTGGTAATACCATTATAATACATCGTTGGTAAATGTTTTAATGAAAATTTTGGTTGTGGTGAAATAATTAGTTTGGATCCACTCATAAATATTACCAAATGAATTAAGAAAAGATTTAGGATCTTTTGTCCCATCATATTTAATATTTGGAGATATATTACCAATATCAATAGAAATATTAAAAAGGGATAGAGGCTTATTTTAGATGTGTTGAAGCATCTTATTATACATGATAGGTTGGGGGATGATATTCCTCATGAAATATATAATAGGTGGAGAAATAAAATTTTGATTATTATGAGAGAGAAGAATAGGAGGTTGATTAGCCATGTTGATCAAATGATGTTATAGTTGAATCATTTAGGAAGTGTTATATGTTTGCATTATGGTCATTTGTTTTACTATCTATGCAAGAATATAAGTTGTATCAATTAGTGGGTTAGTGTTGGGAGGAGGATTCCATGAATTGGTATTACAGGGAGGGTTGCTAGGTGGTACTTTCCATGTGGGGTTATTGTATAGAATAGAGTAAATTTCCCCCACATTATGGTGAGATGTTTAAAGATGGGAATTTTCTTGATAGGTATGAAAAGGATATGATCCACCAATCTCATATTTTTGAGTGATTTAAACCATGTTACAATCAAAAGATGAGGGAGGAGAAGATATAATCCATGAGTGAGGATCCTTTTGGGAAGTAAAGATAGGAAGAAAAAAGCACCCCATATAGTGTCTAAATGGATTTAGGTTGTCTAAAAAGATTATGATAGGGGATTTCATGACACTTGAAGAAAGAATATGAGATTAGGAAACAAGAACAAAGAATAGGGATATAGTCATCTAGATAGATAGAAATTTTAGCCAATAGGTACAAAGTTGACTATGTATATAAAGCAGGTGAAAAATATTCATAAAATAAGAGAACACAGTCAAGATGGTCAACTATGTGCTATAAGGGATGAAATTGAAATAGGATAAAGATATAGACAATCATATGGGTTGACAATGTACTACTAAACAAAGAATAGGATAAGAAAGAAGAATACATAGTAATATAGATCAATTGTATACTACTTAGACAAGGGACTAAATATGAAGATAAAAAGACATAGTCAGATAGGTCAACTATGTATTATAGGTAGGAAGGATAAATAGTATGTAAGAAACTACATCAACAAAAATGATAGTGTTCTAAAATAGAGAAATATTTCATAAAATAGAATCTAAGCAAATGAAATTAAACACACAAGTAATTGGATCAATGTGACTGATCTAATTGGAATACACAACACAAACCTTACACCAACATTAGCTAATGCAAGGTTTACAATATAACATTTAATGATCAAAGAGAAAGTAATGAATTGAAAGTAAAAGCTAACTAATTGGTCATCCTAAGTTTTATTATTTTATAATTAAGTTTAATTTTACTATGATTGGGAAGTTGGCTATAATGAGGAACTAGAAAGCAAATCTAAGGATGGTTTTAGGAAGTTTAGGCTGAAAGGGATCTGTACTAGTGGTGGTACTAGATTGGTATTGGAGCCTACCTCCTCACTTCACAATCCCACAAAAATAAGGGTATTATGATCTTTGCTAATATATACCATCAACCACATGTTTTACTTGGCCAAAAACCAAGTTAGATTCCCTCTTGGTGATGAAATCTAAGTAGGTAGACATTACAAAGACAAATTATTGATGATTTTTATATATAAAATAATTTGGAAGTGTGTACAAAAGAGAAAAATAATGTGACTAAAATGGTAATTTAAAAAATCACCCATTTAATCTATGTTTGTTACTCTAAGCATGCAAACAATTGAAAGGAAAGGTGAATTAATTACTAGAAAAAGAGGTTAATTATTTGATTATGAAGAGTACATAATTGGTTTAAGAAACACTATATAAAAATAGTGTAGAACATAATCGAATGGGTTTCTATTATTCTACATAAAAAATATCTAGAAAAACACAATCGAATAGTTTTAATATGTATTCAGGATAGAAGATAGACTATTAAACTATGTATAGAAGGTCAACCTAGTTGGCTATAGGGCTATAATTTTATAGATTGCAAATTTGTGAAAAACAATACTAAAAATGAAGAATTGAAATGATAGAGAGAGTAATAGTGAACCTTGGTGGGTTGGAAGATGTTTATATTGTAAAATTTTATGCCGTGATGTTCAAATGTTGATTTAAAAATTTTACTAATAGAGTCAACTAGTATGATAGAGTCTACAAAACCTGTGTTAAAGAAGAAGTTACAAATAAAATCAACTGGATCAACTATGTTTGCAGACTTGTATGCTAAATGAAGAGAATTTTGAACATATTCAATTAGTTTGACTATGTATGAAAATTTAGAACTAAAAAATAAGATTGTATCAAACTCTTGATCTAGTAATCTATATAAGGAAAATACCTTCATAAATATAACATAGCCATTTTGGATCAACTATGTGTTAAACCTGGGCATAGATTATTAGAACTATACTGACTGGTTCGATACAATACTAAAAAATAGAAAAATATAATATGATGACAAAATGAAAGAGTGAAATAAATTTTACAAGGGTTTGATTCACATCAGGTTCACTAGAATGTATATAAATATAAATGTAACTGATCTATTATTCAAAACTAGCTCAGATAAGATAAATCCTACTTACACTTTTGATTGTTGATACATTAGATATTTGTGGTCATGACCAAGATGGATCAACTAGACCTAAACAATAGATCTCTTACCACAATAACATCATTAGAGAGGGTTTCAAAATCTCTAGTCAAGAAACACCATGCAATAACTCTATCTAGTTCCTATGTTTTCATATTAAAAAATGTATATGATAAGTAAAATCTAACCTAGTTCTCACCAATGCTTGTGGCACAAAGTGGGAGTAATAAACATAAAAATTAAACATGCATAGGATATTACTAATTAAGCTATATATATAGGTAAAACCCTAACGTATATAGAGAGTAATACATTCAAAATCCATTACTTATGTTACTTCTATCTAATAAAATAAATGAGTAAATTTAGAAATACTTACCTTGAAGATGAACATGCCAAGACTCAATCTCTCCCTTAGATAAAGGTGCTTCACAAGAGATAGTTGTAGTTTTTGAGGATCACTAAGAGAGGCCAAAGCATCCAAGACTTTTCCATAAGACAAGATTCTTCTCCAATTGTAAGCCCTAAGGAATGACTACACAAGTACAATGTTAAAATAACATATTGTAAAGAAGCACAAATGAATAATTAAATCATTCTATCTCTAAGAAATGGTGAAATGAATGTGTACATATAGTTGTATCTAAAAGTTTAGCTAACAAGGTCAACCTAATCAACTTTGTATTTTTATTGATAAAAACAAGTTAGGTTTTAGACTAGGTTGGCCAAGAGCTGACCTATATCCTTAACATGTTTTATCAATTTGAATACAGGGTCGATGGGGTTGATAGTGTAACATAAACCATTTTAGGCCTAGGAAGAGGATAATGAAGGAAATAAATGCCTACAGGAGTAATCAAGAGAAGAGATAAGGCTTAGGGAATTATCTAGGAGATGGTTGTGTAGATATAAAGTGGTGGTATAGGGGACAACAATCATGTGAAGCACCAATGGTCTACCACCCCTTTCCTAGTGCACCCTTTAAGGCATACACTCAGAGATATTGAGACTCGATGGGTTTTTGGAATAGAGAAAATATCAATAATTAATCAACTTCGAAAATATTATATGTATAAAATAAAAACCATGTTGGCTAAAAATGGATGTGAAAAGGAAATAATGAGCATATTTTATGAGCCTATCCAGAATTACCATGATGACATTTTTACCTTCATAACTTAGCAACCCTATAATGAAATACATGGAAACCTCATCCCATTTTAGGATAGGGATGGATAATGGATATAAAATACATGGTGCCTTAATTGTTTCTCCTTTGTTTTTTTGAAAAACCATGCATTCTACCACACATTTCTATATATCCCCCTTGAATCCTTCCCAAAATAAATCTATCTTGATTCAATGATATGTCTTCAAAAATCATGAGTGTTTCCTATTGGAGATAAATGAAGCTCCTAATTATTATTGTGATTGAGGACAAAATCATTACATAGGTATAATGTTTATTTATATCATAATGTGTTCCCTTTCTACTCAATGTTTTTAGAAACACCCAAACCATGTTGAAGACTTTGAATTAGGATCTATGTATCCTTTTCATTCTCCATTTTTTATCTCAATTCTTATAAATAATCTATTTTCCCGATGGTCATTAATTATAACAATGCCTCATCTAATTCATCCCTCATGGAAAGTGCATCTGCTACCACATTTTATTTTTCTTTCTTATAGACTATTTCAAAGTCATATCCAAAAAATTTAGTTGCCCATTTTTTTGTGATTCTAAGAATTTTTTTGACAAAAAATATTTTAGAATATCATGATCAGTCTTTACTTAAAAGTGTCTACCCATTAGATAAGGTCTCTATTGTTTGACTGGATGAAGAATATCCATCATTTCTTTCTCATAGAATGGTTTGAGCTTATTTATTCCCTTGATTTGATGAATATTGAATGCAATGGGTCTTCCTTCATACATTATTACTACCCCCATGCCATACCATAATGCATAAAATTAAACAACAAAAGTTTTAGAAAAATTAGGGGTTATCAAAATTAGAGTGGTGCATATAGTCTCTTTTAGCTTATCATATGTCTTGGTAGTTATTTAGTCCAATGGAAGGAATATTTATTTAACAAGGTTATGAATTAAGCTACTATGATTCCATATTTTTAAAAATATGCAATAGTAACTTAATAACACCAAAAATCCATGTAGGTTCTTGAGGGTATTTGAAACTTGCCACTCCATCATAGCTTAAATCTTCTTATATTTGAAATTGAATCCTTTATGTCAAATAATATCACCAAAGTAATCCTCCTCATGGACTCTAAATTCACATTTATAAGGTTTCACATAAAGTTGATGTTGTTCCAAAACTAAAAATACATATTTCACATGCTTTAAATGTTATTCCAAAGTTTTGATTATATTATGTCATAAAAAAACCAATACAAAATCCATTAAAAAAGGAATAAAAACAATATTCATAAAGTTATGAAATGTAAATGGTGCATTTGTGAGACTAAAAGGCATGGCCATAAAATCATATTGGCCTTCATGAGTTCTAAAATCTATTTTAGGGATATCCTCATCTTTGATATGAATTTGATTATACCAAAAAATAATTTATTGTTTGGTAAAATAAAAAACATCATGTAATTCATATAAAAAATAATAAATTACTATAATAGGGAATTAATAGTTGATGGTGTACTTATTAATTTATTTTTAGTAGAGGCACATCCTCTAAGTGTCATACTTCTTCTGCACCAATACTACTAGGGATGAATCCACTTTGTCTATGTTGGATAATACTTGAATGCAACATCTCTTGTACCATATTTTCAATTTAAATTTTATAGGGATATGGATACCTATATGGTCTAATGTTTGGTGGTGTAATACCTAGAAGTAGTTTGATGGGATGATTATGTTTCCTACTTGGTGGTAGTCATTTTGGCATTGTGACAAAAAAATATTAGGTGGTCGTCAAGAATAAATTGTAAATTAGGATGTTTAGACACATTTTTTGGTTGAATTTATATGAAAAAAATCATGTTAAACTCCTTTATCCCCATTTTTAAGAATCTTCATCATAAGATGGGAACTAACCAATTGGGGTGACTTTTATTGTAGTCTTCATAGTTCAAATATCTTACCTCTAAAATGGAATCACATGAAAATTTTTATATATCATCTCTATTGTACCCAAAGTCATGAGCCATTATACTCCAAAAATAATGTCAGTGCCACCCATGGGAATATAAAACATAGGATAATTAAGAAGGTAGTCCTCCATGGCAATCTTAATACTATGGATTTTTCCATAATGATTGACTATGCCACCATCTATAATCATGACTTAAAATTCTATAGATGGATAAATAAAATAGATAAAATGAGTAGATAATTTAATGTTGTTAAAATTATGTTTACTTTATTATTATTATTATATCAACATTGCCACCTTTTATTTTTTGAGGAAGCCTACCACCTTCAGATTTTGAGGAGTAATTATACTTGAAAGAGCATGACATGATATATTAGGGTGAGAAATTTCAAATTTATCTTGTGGATATTCCATACCCTCTCTTAAGGCCTCATCATCATCTTCATCTCCATTGGATCCTTAAATATGGAACAACTTATATTCAACACATTTATATCATTTTTTCCACTTTCTATCACAACCAAAACATAAATCTTTGGCACCCTTCTCTTAAATTTTTTGAGAGGTCAATCTTATAGGTTGAGTAAATGATGGTGCTATAAAATTATGTTCATGGCCATGAGTGAAATCCCTCATTTTAATCAAATATTTTTCTCTACCCGGTGCACAAATGCTATGGATTCATAAATGGGCACTAGATTAAACATGTGAACCTCAAGTTGGATGCTATACTTGAGCCCACTAAGAACATGTCAGTCATGTATTCTCATTGATGTCATCCATGTGTAAATATAGTTTAGATTATATTTATGTATTATATATCACCTTAGTATTATAAACTTGGAAAACTCATACCTTGGATGTTCTTCTTAGTTCTAGACCTTTATTGCTTCTACAAGTCTTGCATCTACCATATCTTTTTCCATTTACTCTTTATCTCTTAGTTTAAATAGTATTATGTTAATTACCTAGGCCTTATATCTTACACATAGTGATTAAAATGTACTTATATTCCATATATACAAGTTATGAACTTGTACTTATTTTTTTGCTCCTAGACACTAATGTCTAGGATAAACACTAGCATCAACATTAGTGTCCTGACTTGATGCAAGTGATCAGTGCCCTAAAGTCATATATTTTTTAAATTTAACTTATCATTATGGTCAACCTAAATGATTTTATGCAAGTTATTACTCTAAAGTGATTTATATAATTAAAAGATAAACCCTCATTTATTCCTCACCTAGAAAAGATAAAGAGAAACCAAGGTGACTTATCAAAAGCACTCTATCAAGTATTAAATTGAACAAATCTTACCTATTTCCATACAAATCATAGGTATGAAAAATATATAGGTCTAAAGTATTAAATGATCAACTTAAGAGTCACATTTTACAAGTTACAAGATAGGTCACTATTATACTTGATTCACACAATATTATATGATTCACACACAAGAAAAAATGTAGGGGAGAACTACATTAGTCTAAGGCCCTCTTTGAAGTATTGGCTATGTAGGTAGCATTCAATGATAGAGGGATATTTAGCGTTGAAACCCATTTTTACCCAAGGTCACTATGAAGATGAAGAATCAGGGTTTTGAAATTTCTTGAAGAACAATAGTCCATGATCTAGATCTGAATGCACCAGTGTGAAGGTGAAATCAAACCCATAAGCATCCATGTGGTCACATACTTTTACAATAGGTATTCCATACAAAACACTTACATCTAACCTAGATAGTAGTGTTGATGTAACCATCCCAAATTGACATTAGTGTCCATAACTCCAAAAATGTTAGATCCAAAATTTGATGGCTATTATAGAATCTCCTTCAAGATTATTTTCTACCTATTCTAGATCCATCACTGTGTTAGAATTATAACTAGCTAAGTATATTAATTCTTTGTCATTTCCATGCATATATTATTTGTACATTTTATTTATCCTATTATTAATATAATAAATTAGTGTATATTTATATCTAAGTTTAGCATTTAATTAGCCTATTCTAGATCTGATTATCACCCTTGTCCATTATCATTTCTATATTCTTAACACTATTATATCACAAGGTAGGATATACTCTTATCCAATTTTGGGTTAAAAATTTGGTGAATCTGATCTTTGAACATCAAATTATATGATAAATTAGGGATTTTAAAATTTTACCTAATTGTTGTACTTTCCTACAAATTTCAAAATTTTCATTTGTGAAGAAATGAAAAATTTTAGTGCAACATATTGATACCAAATGGAAGATAAAGAAGAATGGATTAATAATCTCAATAATAACAAGAGCTTAATAGATGCATATTTGTATGTTACAAGAGGTAAAATAAGTAAACAAGATAAAATTAAGGCTGACTCACCTAGTAATGGTGAATCCTTAGAGGGTACTATAACTGAGTCCATACCTATCAATCCACCTACATCTAGTGGAGGCATATATTATTTCTTACAACATTTATTTATTGAAACTAGCATTGCTACATATACCATTTAATTACTTTTTTTTTCAACAAAAATAATGATTTTAATACATATTACTACTCAAACCATGTTTACATCCTCCTTGGTGGCTACTCAACTCATTAATCTAAATCCCAATGTGTCGACTGTTTAAAAACTTCTTCAATTTATAAATACCTTGGAGGAAAATGTTACAAACATTGAAAAAATGATTTAAAATACCCTCATGCTATTGATTTAAAAGATCTGTTGTATAACCCTCTTACACTTGAGATATCTTTGAACCCTTTGCCAACTAGTTATATTTCACCTAAGTTTCCATTTTATGATGACAAAGGTGATCCTGAACAACATATTCAATATTTTTATGTGGCATGCATTAAATATACCTACAATGATAAAATTTTGACCAAATTATTTCCAAGAAGCCTCAAGGACTATGCTTAGAGGTGGTTCTCTGATTTACCTTTCAAATCCATCAAAGCATTCAAACCTCTTGTAGACTAGTTTTTATCACACTTTTCTATAAATATTTTTGAAAAGGTTTCCTATGCTAAAATTTCTAAAATTAAACAAGGAAAAAAAGAACCTATCAATGAATATGTCTTGAGATATAAGATAATAATATCTAAAATTACCAACCCTATATAAGATAAGGAATTGAAATACGTATTCAATCAAAGTTTGCTTGCTCCATTACATGTTCTTTTTAAGAATTTAAAATATTTAAATGACTTATGCCATGTTATACATGATAATGAAATAAAGATCATGTCATTAAATAAGCTCAAGTATGTAGCTAACACATCAGTTGCATTTATATATAGTAATAAATTTACAATCAAGCCAAGTTATAAGGTAAAGCCTCTTGAGCCTAAGAAGGAAACACCACCATGATTAACACAATTTGACAATAGCCTAATCAACTTGTATTGTCTAATGTAGTGAGGAGATGATTTACATTTTTACCTAAGCCCCTAACTTCATTACTCCTACAAATACTAGAGTGTTAGATGATATCTATCCTTAATCCTATCGAGGTTGATATGTGTTGATCTCTACCTAAAGGATACGATGTAAATGCTTATTGTGACTATCATCAAGGACTAGGGAATTCTACAGGAATATGCTTTACCTTTTAAGTGCAAGATAAAATATCTTATTCATGCCTAAAATCCTACATTTAAGGATCCTCCAAAATAATTAGGCTCACATCCTAGTGATCACCATACATATAAAATATTTAATGATATTTTGAAAGACCATTTTAAGAAAGAGCCAAAAGTGAAAATGCCATTTAATGCACATCCTCCTCAACCACATTATGGAAACCCACTAGATGTGATTATTGGTACTTACACATGAAATGTAACTCATATGGTTTAGATACCCTCTATTACTTTTGATGAAAGTGATATTAAGGATGATGACTATGATATTTATTATTTATTAATTTGATGATCATTTATCAAAACCCTATATATAGTATTATGATTTATAATGGTGTGAATGAGAATGTTTTCACCATGACATTACTTATGAACTTGGGCTATATTCATAATGATTAATGTATTTCTATTATATTAGTTATAACATTTGATGAGACCTCCTAGAAGGTTCTTAGTGAGATTTACCTACCTTTACATGTTAGTCCCGCACATGTGGTTACTAAATTTTAGTCATACCTTCCATAGGAATATTTAATATGTTATTAGGAAGACCTTAAATCCATACACTTCAATTATTACCTTATATAGTGCATTGATGTGTACAATACATTCATAGAAATTGAGTAATTATAGTTTCTATAATTCCATATGAGTATCCTATTGAACAAGAAAATCTTATATGTAGATTGTTAATTAACAATCTTACTAAGGCTCATTCACTAAAAAGGGTGAACAACATGCATTCTCATTTATTATGTGGCCATTACTTGAGATAACATTACATCAAAGACATATGATGGATTATAGAGAATCCTAATCTACTAAATTCCATGTTAAGATATCTAAAGGACTTACGCATATTCCTAATACGATTATTCCAAATAAACCATAGAACACTCAATGCTGGGTTTCATGAACTTCTACTCCTATTATTCCTACTAATGCTTCACAACCATAGAGTCCTATTTCACATATGTAGTACATCATCAATACTACTATGATATATATTGAACCTATATGTGCTCCTCGACAACATCATAATATTATTAAACTGGGTTCAAAATCGGGAGATATATATGAAAATCCATTAAATGGAATCATAAGATGATCTTTCCTCTTAAAATATTCCAAAAATACCCCAAAAAATTAAAAAATCCAAAAACACTTAATCAAAATCTACATGTTTTATTATCTCCTTAGCATCTATGTGTTAGTTCCATGTTGATGGATGTCATACTCAGTTACTCCTACATACACATGTATGCCACACTCTTAATTGAGTGTGATACATGCATACACATATACATGATCTATTCCTATTTTAGATGTTGGGATTTCCCTCTACTCATGTCATGAGGACATTAGGGGAATATGTTTCTTTGATCTTGATACACACAAATTATATGATTCAATGGTCACTCTACACTATCATATTTTAGATTACATATGTACTTACACATTCCTTTATCCATTATTATATCTTAGAGATGGTACTTGATATGTTATACACTTGGAATTTTTTCCTAACACATTTGATCCATGGGCTATTATGACATGTTTATTCTAGTTTCTTATGATTTACTTTATGTACTTCCTTGTGTGTCTTTTCATTCTATTCTATTCCTTGTTCATGCATTTAAATATGCTCATTTGCCTTTGACCCCCATGCCTATGTATGATTTCATGGACATTTGAATATGTCATTATGTGTTGCATGGAAATTTGAATATGTCATCCTTAATTTTGTGGACATTTGAATAAGTCATGTCCCTTTGATTGTGGATCATTTGAACGTGCCCCTTATTTGAAGTCTCCTTGGACCATTGCTTTTTTACTTACTTTTGAGTGATTTTATGTGTGTGCTTGTTTACTTATTGAGCTTGTACTATTATTATCCAAATATTTCCATAATACTTATCATGAATCTTAGACCTTTATGTGATCACATTGGTTCTATGTGCTTCAAACCTATATCTACCTAGACATGTTCCTTCTATATACTACATGGTTACATTCATAAATTATACATTTGTTTTATCCTTTTGAGGTGAGGTAATTATCATTTCCTATCTTTCCCTCACCTCAAAGGAAGGGACATATAAGTGGGGCCATGTCATAGAGGCATGTTCTCCACACTTGACATAGTTTTTAGATTTAGTGGGGGCATACTTTGGAATCATTGTCTCCACACTTATTCATTATTGAGTACTTATATGATTTTTTAGATTAGTGAGGACATGCTTTGGAAACATGTTATCCACACTTATTTAATATTAAAAATCTACATATTATGGTAGAGGCATGTTTTATGAACATGTTATATGCATTGGTAATTATATAAGTTTCATATTTCTCCATATATAATGGGGGCATGATTTGGAAGCATGTTTTCCATAGTTACAAAGTTATTCGAATTAGACAAAACATAATTATATGATTCAAATTCATAGTTGTGGCATAATTCTATAAATTAATACCATTTTTATACATAGTTTCAACATGATACATATATAATGTGCATATTATATGTAATTTATGGTTAATATTTCAAAATACAAATTAAATTCAAATTCTAAAACTCTTTTATGGATTGTTACCACATCACAAACTTTTATGTACTCATACCCTGATTAGACATTTATAGACTTTATCGAACCACATACTGTAGTAGTTGGTTCAATTTTTGGTATGGTTGAGGTGATTAAATCACTTAATATTTTCAATTTTTTAGGTTTTACTTGATTTTATCATCTATCCTCACAAGGATATAAGTATCATTGGGTTGCATGGTTGATCTAATCTAAACTACCAAGTGGAAACTCACTTTTGATCCATGATTGGGGGCATGTGATTTATAATCTCTCTCTATCTCCTTAGATATATGAAATTTCAATATTTATCTATATTTATCCTAATATTAGTTTAATAGCTTTATAATGATACATATTTTTCAAATTAACTTTCCAATAGGCAAGGTGGTTACATTGAGACATAGATGTTTTACTAAACATTACTCTTTCAATTTCAATAAATTTAAATTAATTTCAATTCTAGATTAAATACACCAATTACATACTATAACATGCTCTTAGTTTTAGGTTAGTCACTAACAAAACACTCATATTGGGCACATATAAAGATAAGGTGTGTTATATACACCCAAGTACACATTCCTTTCCTTTAAACTAGAAATTTTAATACTAGATTAAAATGTGGGAATGTAAATGATATTTATGTATTAAATGGCACCTAAATATTATACACTTGGAAAACATAGACTTTAGATTTACCTCTAAGTTCTAGACCTTTTCCACTTTCACAAGTCTCACGTATGCTCTATATTGTGCCCCTTAGCCTATATCTCTTAGTTTGATCAATATTATGTTTATGATCTAGGCCTTGTATATTAAAAGTAATGCTTAAAACTAAATTATATTCCATATCTACAAGTTCTAAAATTTTACCTAATTTCTTACTCCTGGGACACTAATGTATGAGATAGACACTAACATCGACTTTAGTGTCTTGACCCAATGCAAGTGTCAAGTGCCCTAAAGTCATCTATTTTGAAAATAAAGTGTATCCCAATGGTCAACCTACATGATTTTATGTGAGTTATTAATATAAAAGGATCAATAGAACTATAATATCAACTCTCATTCATTTCTCACTTAGAAAATACCAAGAGAGACCAATGAACTTATCAAAATCACTCTATCAAGTATTTAATTAAATAAAGCTTCCCTATTTCCATACCAGTCATATTTACAACACATATAAAATATAGGTAACTATTATACTTGATTCTCATAATATTATATGTTTCACAAACAAACCAACACATAGGGAAGAACTACATTAGTCTAAGGACATCTTTAAAGTATTGGCTATATAGGCAGTTCTCATTGATAAAGTAGTTTTTTTAGTTAGTTTGACACTATGTGCCCATTAACCCATTTTACCCCAAGGTCACTATGAATATGAAGAATGAGGGTTTTAAAATTTAATGAGGAGTTACACTTTATGACCTAGATCTAAAATCACTAGAGTGAAGGTGAAGTCAAACCCAGAAGCATCCAGGTGGTTGTATCTTTTTATATAAGGTATTTCATACGTGAAACTTGAATCAAACATAGATAATAAAATCAATGTAACCATCTTAGGCTGACATTATTTTCCAAATCTATAAAAGCATAAGATCTAGAATCTGATGACTATTCTAAAATCTACTTCTAGACTTGTTTCTACATATTCTAGATCTATCACTGCGTTAGCATTAGAACCAAATAGATATATTACTTATTTATTATTTACATGCATAACTTAGTTATAATTTATATATTTAACTCATTCTCATAATAATAAATTTAGTGTATGTTTGTTTCCAATTTTATCATTTAATTAGCCTACTATAGATTTGGTTATCACCTTATGCATTATCTTTTCTATATTCTTAAATTTATTACACTGACAAGGCAAGATAGCCTCTTATCCAATTTAGGATTAAACAAATAGATTATTTAATTAATAAATAAAAACCTTAATAATACCTATTTTTTTCAAATTTTATAACTGATTTAAGTATTTTTTGAGATATTATTGTGATAGCATATCTATAACTCCTCAGTAAACACTAACTAGGTAATAAGAGCACCTTTATTTTTATTTTGAGCACACAACCACCTATACCAAATGAACTACTCAAGTTATAAATAAATATATGGCATGATCACCTTTTTCACACATGTGGTATGATGTATATTAAATATAATTTATATTTTATTTGTCCAAGTGAGTGTATCCTTACCATCAAAATTGTGCACTTCCATCTTTGGAAACACATATTTTTAAACTAGTATTAGAGTTATAATTATTCATAGTGGGAGAGATCAATTGGAGTAGTGGAGTATTATTTTACAAATGCTAAGCCATAATAGTGGTTAATTGATCACTCAGAGTTGACAATAAATTCTTCATAAAATCCATTTCCCCTTTTACTATATCAAGATCATCCTTTCTCACCATGTTTTTTATATCTAATTGAATTTGTTGAACCACCTCAAAAATTGATGGATGCGAAGTTACATACTCCATGTCATCCTTGTGAGGAGTCTTTGGAGTGTCTTGACCTTTCCCATATCTATGAGTGTTAGGAATGACCATGCAAAAACCCTAGGAGGGAGGGTTTTGGGCCCCCAAAAAGTTGTACTAATAGATTATTTCATTATGATAATCTCATTGAGATGAATTCAATGACTAATAATTTACACAAGGGTGAAAAAATTAAATATTTTTTTAATAAAAAAATAATTTGACTAATACTATAGTGGCCAAAAAATAAATCTTCCTAGATCTTAAGCTATGTTTTATTAATCCTACAACTCTTATGATTACTGCAACACCATAGCCAAACAATAATGTTTAATAAACTAACACAAATCAATGATCTGATACCACTTATAACAAAATTACTTAGATGTTTTGTAATAATGTAATAATATAGCAAAAAATTAGGAATAAAGTAATTAGATCCATAAAAATAATTGACAAAAGATTAGAATGCTTGATGATTTTGATTTAGTTGCTTTGAGGAGGAAACCTCCACAATAATGCAATAGGAGTAGAATTCACAATATGATGATAAAGCCATTACCACTACATCTTATATATACTATAATTTTCCATGGTTATTCCATCAACCAGCCAAACTAAGAGCATGTTGATGTTTTAAATTGCACTTGATTCTAATAAAAAACAATGGGAAGTTTCAAGATGTGGGACTTGCGTCTTGAAACAACCTCCAAATTTTAGAGAAGCTGGTCTCTTCTTTATATCAAGTGTGGGGGAAAAAGGATAGGAATTTAAATAGAAATGCAAATGCAAGAAATGAAATCTAACTATGGTGATGCACTTGAGTGTAAATTTGATCCTTAATCTTAAGCATAGTGAAACTATATGTAAGATTCAATTACATCAAAGAGCAGACTATGGCATGATTAATGTAATAGATAGAAATAATAGAAACAGAGGCTCACAGTTTTAGACTACCTTCACAATGATACAAGAAATACAAATAAAGGCAAAAAATTCTATCTTCTTCTTAATTCTTTAGCCACATAAAAGGCACAAAAACATGCACATTTAGATCAACTTTACAACTCGTGAAAATAGAATAAAGGCAAATGATATTCCTAATCACTGATCTAGAAAGTCTAAAAAACTCTTGATAATAGTTTCTTCAAAAAATTCTCTCTCTAAGTATCTCCTTTTTTGATCATCCTTCCTGGTGATCCTTACACTCCTCTTTATAGCTTTGGATGTCTCATTCCATCACCACCTTTCCTGCACAATTCGATTCTACCTTTAACTCACAGGGAACAAATAGATGATGCTTTTAATGTTTGCTGGCCCCAAAAATCTACTTGGTGAGCTGCTCCATCTACTAGTAATAACTCTAGCTGAGTTTCCCTCTAGATTGATCACACGTTCCCAAATTTATAGCCCAAACTAAACTCTAAACTGAGCTGGAAGTATCTATACAGGACCCTCTATTCTGTTGAAATGAAAGAGGACACTTAGTCGATTTCCCAAAAATTTGTTTATTTTTTAGGAGACACTGGAGAATGACACTTGGCACTTTTTATCTAATTTATCAAAGACATGTAGTGCTTTCTGCTTTCCCTATATCCTACTCAGGAATGCTCCACCTTTGACACATGGCAATCTTTGCTTGCTCTTTAGCTATGCTTGTAGAAATATTTGAGATGCATGTTAGGCTCGTACAAATGGTGACACTTGGTAGCTTCTACAAGCCTTTGAAATAAAACCCAGGACCCACCACAATCTTTATTCAGTGATGAAACTCAAAGATGATCTCTCAGATGTTGACATGTGGAGGCTTCTATGGCTTCTGGGAAGATACGTGGCATCTTTGACTTCTCTTGCTAAGGGTATGTGGCAACTTCCACTTCTCTTGGGAATGGAGTAGAAAGGGGCTCAAAAAGTGACACTTGGCAGCCTTTGCTTATCTTTAGCACTTAAACAAAATGAAACAATACCTTACTGCCTTTTGAAAGGGTGCTTGACCCCTTTGGTTTTTGGGACACTCCTTTAAACTGCCTGATGACCCAAGCCATTGAATCGACCGATTGAACCAAAAATGGTTCAATGGTTCAACAGTTCAACACTACATGCCATTTACACATTAACCAAGGTATTGAACCAAAACTATTGAACCAAGGCATTAAACTAACTATCTCTTAGATGTCGACACGTGGCGACTTCTACATTCTTCTAGAAAAGCAGTCTAGAGCCTTCTGTGATTGCTATTTGGCACTTTCCACCTGATCCTGATACTTAACTTGTTGAAACCTTTTTCCAAAAAATAGATGAAATGTAGATGTTGAAAAGGAACATGGATTTTGACACGTGGTGTGTTCTACTTAGTTGTTATTGGATATGTGGCACATTCCACAGTCCTCTTAAAAGTTATGAAAGACACCTTAGATGATGCCACTTCGCTGTTTTTGTATCTCAAAAAGTGACACTTGGTAGCTTCCACTAAAATTCAACACTTGGGCAAAAATGAAACAAAAGAATTAAAAAGGAAAATAGAACCTGTGTTCAGATGATGCCACATAGCAGCTTCCGCTACTCTTTGACACTTAGACAAAAAATGAATCAAGCCCACGCTCTATTTCAAAATTCTACCATCACGACTAAGGTATACGGGAACAAAAACTGTAGTGTGCAACTGACAATCAGAATGTAATGTATAATAAAATTTTTACCCTACAATTATTGGTGACCCATAGGACTTTTGAGCTTGCTCAAAAAGAAACACAATTCTTGCTCTGCCAAAATTGCAAAATTCATAGCTTCAAAAGTACTATCTGCTACATAGACCACTCATGGTCAGATAACCCTTGCTTATTCTACAATTCAGTGAAGGCTAAATCAAGGTGAATAATATCCTTGTGTGAATTTTTTGCAAAATCTGAACTGTAGCCTTCAACTTGAATTTGAGTTGGGAAATAGGAACCAAAATAGCTTCCACTTCTGAGACTGAAGAATCATCTTGTAAGTTCTAAATTTTTTTTTGATCATTTTGTTTGGCCAATAGCAATGGTTCAATTTGATCAACCATTAGCACTATGCTATCATCAAGAAATGGAGAAGGAAGGCCCAAACTGACTAGATATTTGATATGCTACTTCATCTAATTGATGCCTTCTTTCATGATGTTGAGGAGCTCTCTGCAACTATTGGCTATAGAATTACAATTGAGGACCTCATTGACTCTCTTTGCTGTGACCATTTTGTTAGTGATTCCTGTGGCTACCAATGTCACATTTGTTTCATCATAGAGCATCTACAACAACATTTGAGAGTTTGTTACTCTGTTAGAGACTATAGCCAGAGTGTTCTTCACTGAATCTTCCACCTTCTCACATAATTTTTGTGCATTATGTAGGAAAGTGAGAGAAGGCTTGAGCTAGATAATCTCTAAGGAGATTCTTGTCCACATAGATTTGTAGAGCTCCTTCACTAGTTTCATCACTCTGACACCCTTTGGCCTATAAGCCAGCTCTATGGTCAGTTGTGCCACTCTCTATTGCTTTGCTTAGAATTGGGCTTGAAAAGCTATAGTATTATTTTGTTCACCCAAAAGCTTTTGCTGAAATTGAGTAACTTGTAGCTAATGTTATTCATATTTTCCTTGCAACGCTGCTTTCTCTTGCCTAAGGGTCATCGCTGTATCCTTTGCATGTGTTAACTCTACCTTTAAGGAATCATTTTGGGCCTAGACTGCCTAGTGAATCTAAAGGGAAATAATATCTTGCAACTATTTATTTAGACTTGCTATTTCATTATCTTTCTTGTTGATTTCTTTGGTTAAACTATTACAATTTTCCTTTTCCTTGGCCAAATTGGCCTCCATCTTTTGTAGCCTTCTTGACATTTTCAAGTAGTCTTTTGTGACTGCAGAAGTGGATTCGGTTAACAACTCAACTCTATCCTAGGGTTTGAAAAGGGACATATTGATGGCCACTACATCCATTAAGTAATCCTTAGTCTACATCTACTCAGCTGGCTTGACAACATTTGGTGACAAATGGGTCATCATCAATTGTTGTTGAATTGGGTCAAATTTTGACTGTAGATGAGGCATAGCCAGTGCCTTATTTTCCTTTGTCTTCTTTTTCTCTCTTCGAGCTTCCCTTGCCATCTAGGTAGCATCTGCTTGGGTCAAAAAGGTAGAGGGGGAGGTAATGTGCCCACTCACAAAAGGATGTCCCTGTGGTAGACTGTATTGAATAGCCAACTGTTGGCTATGGGCAATCTAAGGAGAAATTTTTTTGGGAATAGAGGGGGAGAAATGGGGTAACATTAAAAACTGAGGCACAGATGGGGCGAAGTGAGAAATGGTAATGGCAGGAGTGGTGGGGGATGTTACAGGAGGAGACATGGATTGAGAAGGAGAAGGAGGGATGATACTTACCTGAGGGGTAATTACAACACTCTATAATTGATGCTATTGGGTGTCCATCTCCTCTATCATAGCCAACTAAAATTTCATCCTCCTTCATTTTTTGGGTGTCTCCTCTTCTGGCTGTGCTCTCTGACCTTCCACATAAGCTACTACCGTTGATGATGCTTGTGAAGAATTGGGAACTTCAATGACTTCTGATGATGGGGAAAATTTTGGTGGTGAATGAACCACTCTTTTATTTCTTTGAGACACTAAGAGGTTGAGGCCAATCAGACATAGCTGCTACGGCTGTAGTTTATTCTGAGGCTTGCAGCTCTTGGCTTAGCCTAGCTTCCTACTCTATACCCTATGTTGGAAAATTAGTCATCTTTGGGATAGATGCACGAGAGAGATGGCACTCATCCCATAATTCTTCCCACCTCTCATCTGTGTCTACATTCTTGAAAGAATGGGTGGTTTGAGAAATCTCTTGCCTATATTTCCAATAGGCTTCTATCTTTTTTGCATCCCAATCTTTATTCTTCAATGCTCTTCTCAAGCCAAAAGTCATTCTACCTTTGGGATCATAATCCCTCTACTTAACGTAGAAAGTCTCCCATGGTCTATTTTATAGAGGGGGCAAATCTGATAATTTGACATAAAAATCGGGAGCATCTTCGACAGGGTTTCTCCAGGTCTCCCAAAAAGGGCGGCCCTCATGTGCAATCCTAGTTACAACCTTGTTAGTCCTTATCCAATAAGCTATGTAACTAGTCAGGTCATAGACCCATCTGTCTTCAACTAATAAGAACCCCAGGAAGGCTAGCTTTCAAAGCAATAAGATTTCAGCGTCCCTAGATTCTAAAACTATGTTGCCCACCATCCATAGGAGATTAAACATCTTCCTCTTACGTTTTCCAGAACCATAATCATTGTCCACTACTGACACTTGCTTGGTGACCTCTAAAAATGCTAACCTAAGAGTTAGAACCTTTGGTAGCAACATTGGTTCCCCACAAAAACCATGAAATCTTAGAATCGTATGGTGGGATCTAAAGTAGAAGTCACATGAAATCAGGCAACTAGCCAGGAGGTTTGAAATTTTGGGAAATAATTTATTCATGATTGGTTTAGGGCTAAGGTGGTATAGAGTAGGGGTAACAAACAGTTCCCAAAAATCGTATGGGTCACTGGTCCTTGACAAAACATGTGTCCATGCAGACATAGGAATGGTCCTTTGGGGGTCAAAACTTAGGTCATACATGTCCAGATGCATATGTTGGGCGAAGAGGTCAGTGTTCTAGTATAGCATGAGGTGAAACAAATAAGAAGAGTACCTGAATACTCCTTTTGATCTGAACTAGGCTAGTTGTTCCACCATTGTAAAAGCAATCTACTCTAAAAATTTGAGCTGATATTCCTAGGTCTTATGACGGTCTTCAACCTGAAGAGGATGGCCATTTTCTCTGCATAAACTACCATATCATCTGTCATGCTAAAGATGATAGCCATCATGGATAGTGCATCTTGGCTAGCTTGTGTGAATTGGCCCCTTACTTCAGGGAGTGTGGGCATAGTAGTGTTATCATCACCCATTTGTAATTCAGCTCTTAAGAACCTTAACTGAGTATTGATGTTAGCCCACGTCCTTTGCATCTTAGAAATAGTGGGAAATGTTACTATACTATCATGGTGTAGGGCTAACATGTCTCTGATGGCCTACAGTTTGATTTTCACCATAAAAGGACCTTACTGAATGGTGCATGAGGGTGCATGGAGATAGTCTGCACATAATTCAACCAAGTCAGGGCATGGGTACATAGCTGTGACAAGGAACTGTGCCAATTCTAAGGTCCACATCCTCATGCCAAACATTTCATATTGTCTTGCTCTGGCTCTTTGAAGGCACCTTTGTTGTGTCCCTTCTCTAAGGTTTTTACTACTAGTTCTTTACAAGATTGGGTCCATGATTCCATCTGTATAATCCTTTACTTTTGCTGGGTCACTGGCCTGACCAACCTCTAGAACTCTGGTCCTTGGATAGGCTTTCAACAGTGGCACAATAGCTAAAGCATATGACTTACTACCCAGAAACCTATCAAGGGATTCATAAATCCTAGCTCTTTGTTGTGAAGATGATGTTCCTTCCATGTCTATGTCTTTTCTATGTTGACCGGCATGAACCCCTTGCAATCAAAAAACTCTCACTGAAGCAAGTATACTATGCACTAAAAAATTCACAAGTAACAAGATATTTTCTTTTGCAAAATGTAGGAATGATTGAGAGTTTGTAAACTTTAACTCTTGCTAATGGTATATATGGACCTATCAAGTCTCAAAAGGCATTAAATTTGGACAACCATTAGCGAATCCTATTCAATCCTCCTAGGACAGTGGGGTAGATACGTTATGCAAGTGGTCACACAAGGTACCTTAGAGATTTCTTAAAGATTGGGAAACATTCAATGCTTTGAGAATCTAAAGATCTTTTATTATTTGAAAACCTCCTGAGCCATCGACTCTATGTTTAAAACACTTATTTAAACAAAAAGTGGGAAAAAAATAATGGAAAAAAAAATAATACGAGAAGGGGAATCTTATCTAACTATAATACATTAAAAACCCAAGCTAATTGAAATACTTCAAATAGATTCCATTTATGGGAATCTCCTTAGGTTCCCCTTCCATTGATTCTAGATCAAATGAATTCTTCTGCTTGCACATGCAAATTTTATATGGGCCAATTCATAATGCTTTAAATTTAGTATGCTGACTTGGCTTGGTGGCTCTCGCATCCCATTTCAAAAAAATTGAGCCTACCTCAAAATGAGGATTTAAAGTCCTTTTATCAAAAAAATTCTTAACCATTCCTTGATGCTTGATTAATAAATCATGGGCTATATCCCTCTTCTCCTGAACTTCTAAAAGCTTTGCAAGCCTAACCTGTATGGGGCCATTTTCCTCAATTTCAATTTGTTTGATCAACTGAAGAGCAGGGATCTCCAAACTTAGGGGAATTACAACTGACTTTCCATATACCAACTCATATGGGGACATCTTAATCACCTACTTAGGCATGATTCTATCAGCCCATAGTGCTAGATTAAGTACTTTATGCCACTCTTTATGATCATCAGCCCCTACTCTTTTGATGAGTCTTATCAGGTTCTTGTTGGCTGATTCTGCTAGACCATTACCTTGAGGGTAATAATTAGATGAAGTTTTTAGATATATTCCATGTTTCAAGGCAAAGTCAGATACTTTAGATCCCAAGAATGCTTTAGCATTATCTGAAATTATGGTGTGAGGAGCCCAAAGTGAGTAGTGATACTCCCTAAAAAATCTAGGATCACATTCTCTGTCACTTCCTTAAGTGGGACTACCTCGATCCATCTGGTGAAATAGTCTGTGGCAATTAATATCCATTTGTGACCCATATTGGACACTAAATTTATCATTCCAATGAAGTCAAGACCCCATTGAGCAAAAGGTTCATCCATAATTATAGGACTAAGGGGCATGGCTGCATTCCTCCTCATCCCCATATAATATTGGCAGGATTGACATTTCTTAACCAACTGATAACAATCTATAAATAAAGTAGGCTAGAAATATCCTACCTCACTTATCTTTATGGCTGTGGTCCTTGCAAAAAAATGCCCCCCTGATATTCCATGATGCATTTCATGTAGTATCTCTTAGCCTCAGCCTGTTCTACACATCTTAACAATTTTCCATCCAAATTTCTTCTGAAAAGGACTTGTTCAATTAAAACAAAATGAACTCCTTGCAACCTATAATATATCCTCTTATTTTGAGGGAGTTCTCTTGGATAAATCCCATTTTTCATAAAATGAATCCTGCTTGTGACCCAGGATTCTTGATCAACCTCTTGTATCTTTAACACCGTTTCCATCTCTCTTTTTGAATTTGCCTCCTCAGGTAACATCTTTTCAAGCTCTTGGGTCATATATTGGCATAAACCCCTACCTCTAACTAACTTGGTGGGTCTAACCTCTACATCATATTCAAGGATCTTAGTGATCTAGTTGGCTCTTTTTTTAGTGATTTCTCCCTTTATGATGTATTCTCTGACACTTGGGTGAGCTACAAGTATCAAGATTTTGCTCCCTGATACCATATGCTTGAATTTCTTGAGGGTTTTTATCATGGCATATGCTTTTCTCTCTACAAAGTTGTACCTAGTTTCATAATCCCTGAGAGTTCTTGAGAAAAAGGCTATTGGGTGTTCTCCCTCCAGCCTATCATCCTTTTGTGTCAAGACAACAACAATACTTAACTCTCCTTCATAGACATACATTACAAAAGGTTTGGAAAAATCTAGTTTTTTTAGCACTGGGGCTATTGAGATAGCCTTCTTGACCTCTTCAAAGGCTTGCCTTCCTTCTGTAGTCCATTTAGCAATAAGGTCTTTCTTTAGCAAGAGTGTCACTGGTCTTACCAAGCCTGTAAAATTAGATATGAACCTGTTGACAAAATCAATCTTCCCTAAAAAGGAATGAATTACCTTTTTATTCACTAGAAGAGGTAGGTTCATTATAGCTACAATTGTCTCATGATCTATGGAAACTCCTTCTTTAGATACTATATGTCCCAACAATTTACCCTGAGGTACAATAAAGATGCATTTCTTGGGTTTCAGTGATACCCCAATATCTTGACATTTCTTGAAAATAGATTCAAAATGATCATCAGCATGTGAGGTCATCTAGATAGACCAGGATGATCCTATTTATAAGTTCCCCAAAGGCTACATCCATAGCTCTTTGAAAGGTGGCTCCTATATTTGACACACCAAATGGCATCTTATCATATGCAAATGTTCCCCATTTGGTAGTAAAAGTAGTTTTGTACTGATCTTCATCAGCCAATCAAATTTGATTGTTTCTAGAGAAACCATCTAGCAAAGAAAACCTCTCTGATCCAGCCATAGTTTGTATAATTTTTTCCATGGAGGGCAAGGGATAGTGGTCTTTCAAAGAAGCTCTATTTAGATCTCTAAAATCTACACATAGTCTTACATCTCCATTCTTTTTCCTAACTGGTACTAGATTTGATACCTAGGTTGAGTGCTTGATTAGAAATATTATTTTGGAATCTAAAAGTTTTTGCAACTCATTTACCATTAGAGGCTCAATCCTTGGATTTACTAGCCTCTATTTCTGTCTGATGGGGTTAGACCCTTCAATCAGTTCTATTGTGTGCTGAATAATGTCTCTATTGTATCCATGAAGGTCTTCATAGCTCCAAGCTATGACTCTACCATATCTCTGGCACAATTAAATTAGTCTTTCCTTCTCTTCTTGAGTCACAAAATTTCTAACTTTTAGCCTTTTCCCATCACTCACCTCTATTTTAGAATAGTCCACTTTGTCTACTTGGAACCTTTTCTTTTCTAGGATTACATCCTCTGGGTCAAACTAGTTTTCTAAGGTGATCAAGACCTTGGGGAGCTTATTAGTCCTCAATTATATAATCTGATCACCATATACCTCTTCAATTTTGGTTTGCAACTAATCAACAAACTCATCTAATTATTGTAAGAAGGAGACTACCTAAGCATCATTTTTGAATACTTGCCAATTCTCATCATTGTTTGGAATAGTCGACCTCACTATAACTTTTACTAACTCATTGTTAATTAACAGGCCAGTTGCTGGATTAAACTATGAGCCAATCTGGGCCATCCTATTAGCTTCAGAGTTTGACTTCTAGGGACTATCTCAATATTGAAAGCTTCAAAATCTTCTATCAAATCCCAAATCCTATGTCTGTAGGATCTCATTCTCACATTTTTGGCTACTGCCTTTTCTCTAATTTGATTTACTACTAATTTTGAATCTCATTTTACCTTTAGATTCTTTATTCCCTTTTTCTTGGCTAATAGGAGCCCATGAACTAGATATTCATACTCAGCATCATTATTAGTACAAGTAAATTGGAAACGGATAGCCCTTAAAATTTTATCACCATTTGGAGCAGTAAGACAAATTTCTACTCCAGCAACATGTTTACTTCTATCCCCATCAAAATTCAAGGTCCAAATCTCTGAATCTTGAGTAGTTGGTGGATCTTCTCTTATAACATTTGGGATTTCCTGGTCCTCATCAAAAATGACATATGTGCCTAGACCAGTAGATTCATAGTTCCCATATGGGTCGCTATGCATCATAGCCAATAACTAGCTGTCTTTTTCTTCTTGATCATGCTCAGTCTAGTCACCTAGCCCTTCAACAAAAATCCTCTCTTCCTTATTTAACATAGCATGATCTACCTCTAATCTTTTTGTTGGTTCATTGGTGATATGGTCTTTTGACACTGGTTCAGATAAGATTTTCATCTTTGAACCATATCTGGTTCTCTGGATGAGGTGAGACTAGTCAAGAGACATATATCCTCCAATTTTTGTTGTAAGGTCTCTAGATAAACATAAACCAAAAATATGAGGTACATCTATGACAACTACATCTTGGTTGACAATTATGTTAGGACAAATATACAACGACAATGGGAGATGTTTAATTTTCCCTATGGTTTGTACCGTTTTGCCATCTAGCTGCATAACTCCTTTTATGAGGGGTTCATATTTTATTTTCAAAGCATCAGCTATTTTCTTTGGCATCACTATAGTAGTAGCTCCCAAATCTATCAATGCATTATGTAAGAGTTTCTTTCCAACTATCAGAGTTAAATAGAAAGGCTTTGGTTTGGATTTACTTACTTGTGCTGCATCATTCACAAAGGTTGTTGTCTGATGAGGAACTGTATCTTTGAGCTTTTCCTTTCCAGTAGGTCCTTCTTTGGTAACAATATCCTTGGGCACTACTTGGCCTTATAGAGCTTCTTGTAGCAGTGTTTTCTGCTCAGGAATAGCCAATATATCCCATATCGATACTTGTGCTAGAGTTTTCTTTAATTGGTCCAATACATTTATTGGTCCCAAAGACTGAGTTCTTTAGACATAAGGATATCTCATTTTTTTCCTAAATTTGGGTAGGAATCCCTTGACCTTTCACTGGCTGAGGCACTTCTTGTCTAACAACATCATTTCTTTGCCCTTGAGATGGAGGATTATTCATGACCTGACCATTTACAATTGTGGGCTGTTCCACCATTCTCCTCTTTGATTTGGTGTAATAATCTGATTGTACCACTGGTCTTTGGGAGGTAGATGCTTCATTCAAGAAAACTGATTCTTCATCCTCAACCCATGATAACAAAGCATGTTCTAGGGCTATTTCTTCCTCTTGTTGTAAGGACATTCCTTGCATTTGAGCCACTAGGACTGAATTCTGCATACCAAGAGACTGATATGCTTGATTGTCACTAGTACTATCAGACTAACCATCGATTCTTCTTTGCTCTGCCACCCTTTATTGTAGATTACCCCTAGAACAATCTCTAGGTGTATGAGCATTATTGCAAAGGAAACACCAGGCATTAGTATCATCCACATAATTATTCTACCCTAGAACCATCTCCCTATTTGAGTTGGGAGGAATGGTCTGTGAGGGTGTGGGAACTGCAACTAATTGATTTGCTAGCTGATGGTTAGTTTGTTTTGGAGGACCCTAATATTGGTTTGGTTGGGAAAAAAACCTATTTCCTTAATAGCCTTGATAAGGAGGCTTAGGGAAAGTATTCTACTATCTCTTTATGTTGATCAGCTCATTGGAAAATGTCCTTAGGATATTCTTGATATCATCCATCTTAGATGACTGAGCAGAGGTAGGTTATTTCGCAGGTGGTTGAGGGTGAGTGTACATAGACATAGGTGGGCTTATAGATTTAGGAACTTCTTGAGGTAATGGCAAGGAAATTTCTGGGAACATGGGTATGGGAGGCCTTGGAGGTAACTTTCTAGCATCTATTAAATGATTCTCAGCTCTGACCACATATTCATAAGCCTCTGGCAAAGTGTGTCCTCTTAGTGACTAAATCATAATAGATATATCTAAATTCAAAGCCTTGAGATAAAACACTATGGCCATACCTGGTAGTGGTCTAGCTGTAGCAGGGATTCTATCCCAGGTCTTTTGAAATCTGGTATTGAAGTTAGTCATGTCTTTCTATGGTCCCCTTTGAATGGTGATTAACTGCTGTAACAAGGAAGACTTATCACCCTCTTCTACAAATCTTTCAAAAAATAAATCTCTGAGCTGGTCCCATGTAGATATGGTATTTGGGGTCAAAGATCGATACCATTCTAGAGCCTTCCCTTTAAAAGAAGCTGCTAATAACCTTATGGCCACATTTTGCTATGTGACAACATGTATAACATAAACATCTAATACATCTTGAATATGTTCTGTAGGTGTTTTGGAGTCTTGCCCACTAAACTTGGGTAGAGCTTTTAGGGCGTTCACTGAGATAGGATCCTAAATGACTGGTGGTGTTGGGAGGATTAAGGGAATACTAGTGTTCTAACTTGCATAATTTCTTGGGGGTATAGGGGATCCCATATTTAGTATTGGTAAAAACTGGTTAGCTCTTCTCCTTGGACTTATTACCAAAGGTGGCAAAAGAATTCTTGGATTTGTAGCAAATTGTGATCTGGTGACTGGTCCATAGATCTGACTCCTTGTAGCTCTCTAGTTCATGTGGTCTTGGAAGAAACTTCAAGACTGGTCCCACCGAGCGTGCTAAAAACTATTGATGTTTAAAATTGCACTTGATTCTAATCAACAACAATGGGAAGTTTCAAGATGTGGGACTTGCGTCTTAAAACAACCTCCAAATTTTAGAGAAGCTGGTCTCTTCTTTATATCAAGTGTGGGGGAAAAAGGATAGGAATTTAAATAGAAACAAAAATACAAGAAATAAAATCTAACTATGGTGATGCGTCTGAGTTTAATTTTGATCCTTAATCCTAAGCACAATGAAGCTATATGTAAGATTCAATTACATCAAAGAGCAAACTATGGCATGATTAATGTAATAGATAGAAATAATAGAAATAGAGGCTCATAGTTTTAGACTACCTTCATTATGATACAAGAAACACCAACAAAGGCACATAATTCTATCTTCTTCTTAATTCTTCAGTCACATAAGAGGCACATAAACATGCACAGTTACATCAACTTTACAACTCGAGAAAATAAAATAAAGGCAAATGATATTCCTAATCACTGCTCTAGAAAGTCTAAAAAACTCTTGATAATAGTTTCTTTATAAAATTCTCTCTCTGAGTATCTCCTTTTCTGATGATCCTTCCTGGTGATCTCTACACTCCTCTTTATAGCTTCTTATGTCTCATTCCATCACCACCTTTCCCATGGAATTCTATTCTGCCTTTAACTCATAGGGGACAAACATACGACACTTTCAATGTTTGCTAGCCCCAAAAATCTACTCGATGAATTGCTCCATGTACTGGTAATAACTCTAGCTGAGTTTCCATCCATATTGATCATGCATTCCCAAATTTATGGCCCAAACTAAACTCTAAACTGAGCTAGAAGTGTCTATACAGGACCCTCTATTTTGTTGAAATGAAAGAGGACACTTAGTCAATTTCTCAAAAATTTGCTTATTTCTTAGGAGACACCAGAGAATGACACTTGGCACTTTCCACCTAATTTATCAAAGACATGCAGTGGTTTCCACTTTCCCTATATCCTACTCAGGAATGCTCTGCCTTTGACATGTGGCAATCTCTGCTTGCTCTTTAGCTATGCTTGTAGAAATATTTAGGATGCATGTTAGGCTCCTATGAATGGTGACACTTGGCAGCTTCTACAAGCCTTTGATATAAAACCCAAGACCCACCACAATCTTTATTCAGTAATGAAACTCAAAGATGATCTCTCAGATGTTGACACGTGGAGGCTTCTGCGGCTTCTGGGAAGATACGTGGCGTCTTCCACTGCTCTTGCTAAGGGTATGTGGCAGCTTCCACTTCTCTTGGGAATGGAGTAGAAAGGGGCTCAAAAAGTGACACTTAGTGGCCTCTACTTATCTTTGGCACTTAAACAAAATGAAACAACACCTTACTGCCTTCTGAAAGGGTGCTTGACCCTTTTGGTTTTTGGGACACTCCTTTGAACTACATGATGAACCAAGCTGTTAAACTGACCGATTGAACCAAAAATGGTTCAATTGTTCAACAATTCAACACTACATGCCATTTACACATTAACCAAGGTATTAAACCAAAACTATTGAACCAAGGCATTAAACTGACTATCTCTTGGATGTCAACACATGGTGACTTTTGCATTCTTCTGGGAAAGCAGTCCAGAGCCTTCCGCAATTGCCACTTGGCACTTTTTGCCTGATCTTGATACTTAACTTGTTGAAACCTTTTTCCAAAAAATAGATGAAATGTGGATTCTAAAAATGAACATGGATGCTGACACGTGGTGTGTTCCACTGAGTTATTATTGGATACATGGCACATTTTGCGGCCCTCTTGAAAGTTATGAGAGGTGCCTCAGACGACGCCACTTGGCTGGTTCCGTATCTCAGAAGGTGACACTTGGTGGCTTCTGCTCGAATTCAACACTTGGGAAAAATTGAAACAAAAGAATCAAAAAGGGAAACAAAACTCATGTTCAGATGACACCACGTAGCAACTTCCACTACTCTTCGACACTTAGATGGAAAATGAATCAAATGAATCAAGCCCGTGCTCTATTTCAAAAGTCTACCGTCACGACCAAGGTATGCAGGAACAAAAATTGTAGTGTGCAACCGACAATCAAAATGCAATGTAGAGTAAAATTTTTACTCTACAGAGCATATATAAATGAAATAAAATAATATGAAAGTTTTTAAGGCTACATGTCAACCACACATTCCCTAGATGCACTATATGTTAAGTGCGTAACATTATAAAACTTCTTTTATGGGTGAAAATATGTTCAAAATATATAATTAAATATTATTAAATGGTTATTGTTTATTTAATATCTAAGATAAGGGTTGGTTGTAATCTTTATCTTCTTTATGTTCTTTCCTAGATTGATTAATGGAATAAAATAAGATGGGTTAGATCATTCTCTGGCTATGTGGGGTTTTCATGTTCTTTGTTTATTTATTTTTTATATTGTTCATAGATAGATAATCCATTAAAGTTATACACTTTTAATTGTCTATAGAAACTCAGATAATTTGTAAACTTAGTGATGAAACCCTTGTGGGTGGGCTTTGTACCAAGTGCACCTAATATAAATTTTCAAGAGACTTTTTGCTTCCAGGTAAGCCTTTTGTTTTCATTAATTTATTGATCATATTTTATTTTTCATGTGAAAGAAATAATTTTATATTATTTTTATATAAATATGAGTTATCTAGGTAGTCTTCTTTATTTATTCCATCCTAGGTTTCTTCCCTTCACCTCCATCTTCTTCAAATTTTAGCTATCTCCATTTTCTATTTTTGTTTCAATTTTTTACTTTCAAGGCAAAAAAACTCAAAAAACCAAAAAAAAATCAAATAATATGAGGGATATTACCCCCTAAAATGTAGAGAAAAATCACCTCTCTAATGAATAATTCTCTAATATTGTAAATTCATGTTACTCTCCATTAGGAGAGTTAATAAAAATAAACAAAAATAATAATGACATATAATTTTTTTTGTAAACTCTTTTGGAGATTAAATGATGCATTTTATTTCCAAAATATAAAATAAATATTCCACTTTTAAGTTAAGATTGGTGATTCTATTGAAATGGAACCCCAGAAAAATGATTTAGTTTGGATAATATTATTTTGATCTTTGTTATTAATGCCTAATGTATAATTTGCGGTTACAAATATTAGTGGCATGATGATATAGTAACTAAGACAAGATTATGTCTACCTTGAAAAGAGTTGGTGACAAGGATAAGAAAAAAATAAGAAAAAATTCATGATGCAACCCAAACCAATAGATGATAGGATTCCTATAATTGATGATGCAGAGGAAAATGATTTCAAGGATTCCATTATTAATGAGTTCAAGGAAGTGAAGTTTTTAAAGAAGTTATATGGAGGTATAAAAATAAATTAGAGTAACCAACTCTTCTTAAAATATGCACAAGGAGGATCAAAGGAAAAAATAATTTCTTAATGGTGTGTATGAGAGTAATGAATTGGTGTCTATCATAGAGGAGGAATCTACAATGGTAAAATAATCATATTTCAACACTTTATCCAAATAAGTGTAGACACTATTTATAAATTATATAACACCTCAATATTTTACACTTGAAAAATACATATCATGGATGTAACTTTAGATTCTAGACCAATATCTCTATCGAAAGGGTCTCATACATTATCTCTTTGTGCAAAATTTCTTATCTCTTAGTCTGACCAATGTTATTTTGATGACTCAAACATTATATAATTCTTAGAATGTTATAAACCTATTTATCTTATGTTTATACAAGTTATGGCCATGTGCTTATTTCTCAACTTCTTGGACACTTGTGTTCTAATGAAATGCCTACATTGATGCAAGTGTCCTATCCAAATATAAGTGTCTAATGCCCTAAAGTCATCTAATTTAAAAATGAAACATATACCTATGGTCAACCTAAGTGTTTTAATGCAATATTTTATCTAAAAATATTGGTATATACACATGATCAATCCTCATTCATTCCTCACCTAGCACATACCAAACAATCACAATAAAAAATACCAAAAGCATTCAAGTGAGTAAACCTTCCCTATTTTATCCTATTTATATATTAGTCTTAGGGACAACACATCTACTAGTCTGAAGTATTTAAAGAGCATCCCATGATACATATTTTCTAAGTTATAAGCTTGGCCACTCTATTTAGTTTCCTATCACACATTGCGTCATTATACACACACAAGCCCTCACATACATGATAATTACATGAGTCTAAGGCCCTCTTCAGAGTAGTGGCTATGTAGGTAACATCCATTGATAGTGGGGTATTTAGTGTTAACTCAACAATGTGTACCCACAAACCCATTTCTAAAACCACTAGGAATATGAAGAACTAGGGATTTTTTATTTTATAAGAAGTGATAACCCATGATATAGATCTGAGCACACTAGTTGAAAGGTGACACCAAACCCAAAATATCATAGGTGGTCACATCTAGATCTAACAAGTATTCTGTACTAGACACTTGCATCTAGGTTATATAGAAGCATCAACACAACCATCCTAGGTCAATGTAAGTGATAATGGTCACATAAGTATAATTTATAGAATTAGATGATTGATCTAGGGCACTAATCTAATCCATTTCCAACTTGTTCCATATTAGATCTATATTATCATAATAACTAAGTATTTTGTTTTCATTATCATTATAATATCTAACGTAGTTATATTTTCTATTTTTAGCATATATCAATATATGAATTCATAATATTATTTATCTAACTTTGAAAACTAATTGGCCTACTTTAGAGAGAGTCTACCATCCTTTTGCCCTAGGCTAGATCTACCCATTTAACCCTAGACTCCCTAATCTAGATTTTAGGGTTAAACATTTTGGGAATGCATATGAATACAAAACATTTTATCATTCCTAGGATTTTTAGCTAGCTGGGGTTTTAGGATATACTTTTTCATTCCCTATTTATATTATTTTTCATGCAACCTAGGCATAGACTTAGATTAGGGGGTGTGCCTATCGAACACATTGATCTTCCTCTCCTACCACCTAAGATGTCTCAAATTAATGAAGGGAATAATTATGTGTACATGATGATACAAATATTGAACATGAAAAGATACTAATGAGGTTATTATAACATAAGATTATGATAATGAAAATCATGAATCTAATGAAACCAATTAATATGAGAAAATAAATCATGAGTAAGTTCAAGCAATTATATTATTTCATGAGTGCATTAATAAAAACCTTGAAGATCTTGATGAAATCCTAAGAATCATATTACGAAATAATAAATAAAAAACACATATAAATAAGTATGTCCATCTATTGATCACACTATTATAGCTATGGATCATCTCCATATACCAACAACCTTCTCTTTGAGCACCATATCACTTCATACATCTAGTGGGGGAAAAATATGTCTTCACACCTTTATTCCCTAAAATTAATATTGGTACATATTACCTAGGAAAACTTAATCCACCTAACCTATGAGTACACCTACTTTGGTGACTTATAAAATATCCAACATTAAAGACCCAAAGGTACATGCTCTTGTTCAAACTACAAAACTTTTACACATTAAGGTTACAAATATTGAATAGAATTATATGAAACACCTTATGATATTAATTCAAAAGAGGTGTTTTATAATCCTCTTGCACTATAGATATATTTTAACCCCTTGCCAACTAGTTTTATTTTACCTAAGTTCCCATTTTATGATGGTAAGGGTGATCTTGAACAACATCTTTGATCTTTCTATGTGGCATGCCTCTATTATGCCTTGACCAAAATATTTACAAGGAGCTTAAAAGAATATTATTTAGGGTGGTTATAGATTTACCAACCATATAAATAAATGCATTAAAACCTCTTGTAGACCAGTTTTTAGCATACTTCTATAACAATATCATTAAAAAGGTTTCCTATGCCCAAATTAAAAAAACCAAACAAGGAACCAATGAACATATGAGTGAATATGTATTAAGATACAAGATAATGTTAACTAAAATGACTAATCCCATGGTAGATAAAGAGTTTTAGGACATATTCAAGTAAAGTTTACTTACCCCATTACATGAGTCCATTGTTTTATAAAAAAAATAATCTTTATATGACTTATACCGCATTGTTTAGGATTTTTAAATGAAATTTATCTCATTAAACAAAGCTAAGTATGTAGCAAACACACTAACTACATCTACATATAATACCAAGTTTAATATCAAACCAAGCTACAAGGTAAAATATCCAAAACCTAAAAAGGAAAAAAATACCATGTTTAATGTGGTGTCACAACAACCTAATCAGATTGTCTTATCCAATGCATCAAGAAGATAATTTACATGCTTACATGGGTCTCTTGATTCATTACTACTACAACTTGTAGTGTAACCTCATATATATATCTCATCCTATATAATTTGATATGAATAGAGATCTACCTAGGGGATATGATGCAAATGCTTATTGAGACTATCACCAGAGCCTTAGACATTCTATGAATAAATTTTTTACCTTGAATCATAAGATCCAAGAACTCGTCAATGACCAAAATATTAAATTTGATTATCATAAAAAAGAACCAAGTTCACAACTTGTGACCACCAAAAATAGAAAATATTTAATGATCCTTTTCAAGACCATTTTAAGAAAGATCTAAAAGTGCAAATGGCATATAATGCACATCCTCATTTATCACATTATGGACACCCATTGGATCGGATTAACGGTAATTATACATGACATACACCTCCTATGGTTTAGATACCCTCTATTAATTTTGATGAAAGTGAGATTAGGGATGATTACTTAGATCTTCATTGCTTATTCATTCAATCATACCTTGATTGCCGACCTCTACATAGTATTATGATTGATAATGGTGCAAGAAAAAATGTTTTTAACATCAAATTACTTATGTATTTAGGTTATATAAATCATGATTTTCACCCTTTGACCAGATAAGTTAGAGTATTTTATGGGACCTCACAACATGTTCTTGGTGAGATTGACTTAACGCTATAAGTGGGTATTTCACATGGGGTTACTATTGTTGACAAATTTGACCTCCTAGGTAAAATTGTCACCATTATATTTCAAAAAATTTGCTTGTCATTCTTGTTTACCATATTGATATATATTTTGTTCTTGTAATTTCCTTGTAATGTTCACTTCAAACCTTGGTTAGCATAGTTTAAGGTATATTTGATGGATTTAAGGTTTTTTTCAACATAACTATGTGCATGTCTAGTCACTTCACGACCTATTTAAAGTTGTTTCAAGTTATGAAAGGAGGATATGGTGTATTTATAGGCCTAATATCATGTGTCAAGGTCATGTAATTATTTAAAAATGATTAACCGATTTGGTGATATTCTTGGCTAACATCATAACCCATTTGTTTTGCATTTTGGATCATTTTATGGCTTCTAGAGAAGGTTTTACAATGTAATGGAAGTGAATTATCAAAATAAGGTTTAAAAACATCATTATACATATTTTTAAACATTTAATAGTCTTATTAACACCTTTTAAAGCATTTACATCAAGTTTCTTAAGTGATTATGGCATTTTTAATAATAAAAGGGGATCTTTTGAAGCACACATAAAAGTTTCCAAGGGATAATTAACCTTAAATTAAATTAATAAAATAATTTATCCTCCTAAAGGTCAAATCCATGGTTTTAAGGAAGTTTTAGGTGTTAAAATTAAGAAAACCTTATTTTCTCTCTTATCAACTTCTTTGGTAGCTTAAGGAAGGTCACTAATTTTTTATCAGTACGACCATAAGAGAGAAGGTTGGGTAAAAATATATTAGGAAATGATAGGGACCATAATGAAATTAAATTTTATATAATTGGTTTTTAGATTCATTTACCCATATTTATTAATAATCGTTAAGAGTGTAAGGGGGTGATTATGTCCTATTCATCTAGATAGGGTCTAGGTTTGCCTCTGTTTCTTCACTTCAAAAATATATGGATGAAAATGGTTATGGTGGGGTGATTTTAGGGTAAAATAGGACCTATTATATTTTTTTATTAATCAAGTACCTCATTCTAAAAAGGTAATTATGGTAAAAAAACTAGTCTCCTATGGTAGCTGCAAAGGAACAAGGTAAAAGTCAATATGATAAAAGAGTTGTATAAAGGAGATATGAAGATAATCAATTGTTTTTTAAAGATCATGAAGTGGTTTCTCAACACCCTCTAATAATATTCAAGATTAATAATGGTAATCATGAGAACAATAGATCAAATTAGGCCTTATATGCCTAAATGCCATACTCTAGATTGTACATCATGATCAGAGTAGATTTGTAGGGGTGGTGTGAGAAGAAAGGAGTTTTTGAAAATAATATAAGTAAAACCTCCTAACCTCATAATATAGGTAAAGTGAACATAGATACCTACAATCAATTACTTAGAGAGATTCATGGAGGTTTTGAAGAAACATGAGGATGATGTCAAGAATAAACAAAATAAAAGACATGGAGGTTACAATAGAGGTATGAGGAATAATTATATTATTTAAAGGGTTTAAAATTAGTGTGTTATACCATTGAAGGTAACCAATATCAATAATTTTAAGTGTTTTTAATATTCAATTACTTAATGGGTTACCAAACAAAGTTCATCTTGAGGTTTTTGAGGCATATTTTAGCATTGTTCAAGGTTTATTTATAGAGATTAAGGTAATCAAATGTCTCAATTATTTATAATCCTTGGGGTTATCAAATAAATCTTAAAGAAAATGTAAATATTCATCAAGAATGATAAGAGTATGTCTTGCTGTATTACACCCTGTAATACCAACACAGAGTCTATTTGTTTATTTGGAGAAATTAAGGTTGTTTAACATCGTTTAAGGTAAAGGTCATATTTTGGTTTCATTATAATAAATATTTTTCATATTAAGATGATATTTATCCAATATAATTCAAGGTTATGTAGGATAAATGAAAGTATTGATACATATTTGTCATTTGGTTAACCTCATCATAACTTCCTTTGTTCGTACAAAGGCAAAAATGACCATATAGTCATTTACAACCAGGTTGTGAACAAAATAATCTAATATCATATTTTGGTAATAAGGAATTATTTTTATAGAAAGGTCTAGGGAGAGAATAAGTAGTGAAATGAGTGCCCAACACTAGTCAAGGAGCAAATGTAAATATGATCTTTGGTAAAGGAGGCCTCCACAGACTCATTGAAGGCCTATAATACGATGAGATGCAGACCTATAGGTCATGCATTTCATGAGAAATATTTTGAAAATATGTATAAAAAGAGGTAATTAAGGCCTACATGATGAGATAATAATGATGTTTCAACATATGGGAATGTTTAATACTAGCGAAGTGAAGTTTCAAAACCTAATACTAGAGACATTCAATCAGCACCTATAGGCAGAATTGGCAAACTTGAATAGTATCTAGCCTTGAGTTAGCATAAAATGGGATTTGAATATATATGTGTAAGGTAAATTTTAAAATAAAGTTGTAAATGAAATACTCAATTATAATTTAAACCTCATAGCACTCTCATTTGATGACTAGGTATATTGGAGAAATGAGGACCCAAGTAGACCTATAGGTAGAGCAAGGTGTCATACATGTATGAATTCTATGAGGGAATGTATAAAAAGGTTGTATATGGGTAGGTTTTAATGTGAAAATGATTTCAATGAGTTACAAAATTCAAAGTGTCAATAACCTAGTTAAGCAAGGCTAAGTTTTAAAACCTAACATGTAAGGATTCTCAACTCATCACCTACATCCATACCATGAATGGTGATGACACAATCAGACCTATTGAAAAAATAAGAGTGGTTGTGTGCATCAAAGTGAGAGATAAAATGATTATATGAGTGTATGAAGTCATGGAAGCTCAAGGAGACCTAAAGAGGATTAAAAGAGAACAATGAAGCAAATTCAGTTTGAGCACTATAATCAACACAATCAAGCCTATGTACTAAATACATAAATAAAGATTGTTAAGAGAGAATTTTAAGTTTAAAAACTTTCAAAAGGATGTGTATAAATATTCAATGACTTCAAATTGTTCAGCTTCTCCATTAAATGCTAATAAAATAAAAAAGACAGCTACAACTAGTCTATATACCATGAGGGTTGATTGAGCATAGTGTCTAAGGGGTAAAATGGATTTACTAGAGACAAATAAAATTTTAAATGGGTATAAGGGAGTGAGACCATACTCAAAAGGTTAATAGAGATCTAAAAAGGTCTCAGTTAGAGTGAAAAAGACCAAATGTAGAAACTAGGGTCAAGAGCATGGTTTTACTCACAAACCCTAAGCCTTAGTCAAAGATGTTGCAAAGGATATTGAGTGAATAAATGATTATAAATATAATTAGAGAAGTTAAATAAGGGTGTTACAAGCTTTATTGAGGGGTTATAACTTATAATTAAACTTCAAAGTGCCATTTCCAACTTAGTTTCTCCTCTAGACATCATATACACATTCTTCCTAGCTCGACAAGCAAATTTTTTTATATGAAATATTACATGAAAATATGCATGGTGGGTAATTATATTAGGGGGAGTTAAGTATCCCTATACCCTTGTATACATTGGTGTAATAAGTTCAATAAAGTCTCTAGCATTTATGAATAATTGTTAAGAAGTTGAGCCATTAACAGGTTGCCTAAACCCTTCAAGGAGCTTGATTGGAGATATAAGGTGAAATTTTCACTTAAATGCATAGTTTTGATCTTGTAACCTATTAAAAACATTACAAACTCCCTTGAGGTCCTCATAATGAGTTTTTTTTACTTGCAACTATATAACACTAGATGTTATGTTTTTCAAGGTTTTGAGGTGGAATTTAGGGTTTTTGAGAAACTGAACATAAAATAACCATTGGATATATTGTTTTGGGTTATATTATACAAAATAATTTCAAAAAATTAATTCATATACCCTTGGAAGTTTTGATACCAACCTCTAATTGAAACATAGTTTGGAGGTGCCATTAAAGAAAAAAACTTGCCAATGGTCATTTAATGGTTTACGCACCTACACAAGGTTACAAACATTAAAATTTTACATGGAGCATGGTTAGAGGTTGGGTAAAGTGAATAAAATGTTTTTTGGAGGTTTTACATGTGTGGGTGGACTGTGGAGAAAAATCTTAGTATTCAAGGCCTAGAGGCCTAATTATAACAAAAAAAAATGGAGTAAGTGTACCTTCACTCCATTTCAGGTCATGAAACTTTTCATAGATATGAAAAGGAATAATGGGTACTCTAAAATATGCATGGTTTTTCATGATAATTTATAAATTTTTATAGACAAGGAACTTCACCTATTTTGAGGGCTATAAAGAATTAGGAGAAAATGTAAGCTTTGGGTGAAAATTATATTTTTGGGAGTGTTTGATGGATTAAAATAAGTTGTTTCAAGTCTAATAAGGTACAAAGAGATCATCCATGGAGAGATATTGATTTATTACAATCAAAATCAAGTTTTAATCTTCTATGCCATGTTTGAGAAGGAGTTCAAGTAGTTAGTCAACTAAATCAATCCATAAAATCTCTTTAAAGAACTTTTTTAAGGTTACTTATATATTGTGCACAACTTGGAAAGATAAAAGGTCAGAGATTATTTGGAAAATGGGTCTAATTGGTTGAAATATTCCTCAACTATCCTAGGAAGACCTTCTCCCTCTCCTATGCTAAGTCAAGGTGAAAAGGTCAAAGGAGCTTCAAGAGCCTTCTAACAACCCATATAAGTAGAGATAAATCAAAAATGAGAAGATTAAAGGAGTAAATTGAGGACGCAAATGTGACTTAAAGGCTTCTTTTCAAGGAGGTCACTTCTTCATCAGAGAGGACATGCAAACAAAGATATAGGGTATGTAAGTAAAGATATAGGAACATGTATGGGTCAAAATCCAAGAATAAGTACCCATGACTTCTTTAAGCCTTACATATAAGTCTACCTATATATTCTATGCCATTTTGGAGAGAGGAAAAAGATAAAATTTATTAAGTACCACTTAGGAATTGAAAGATGACCAAGTGGATGACTCATCCCTAGTTTTGGGATACTTTCTCTCTTTCTCTCTCTCTCTCACTCTCTCTTTTTTTATCACTTTATCTTTAATTATGACTATTTTTGGCATTTTTATGGATCATTTAGTATATAAAATGTGGAAATTGGTAAGTTGAGTGTGGATTATGAAACCCAACCCATAGGTCCCTCTTGCTTGCTCTCATGAACCTCATAGGCATATTTTCATTGATTCTCAGTCATCCATAGCCTTCCAGATAATGACTTCAACTCATCTAGGTAGCATTTATAGTGATGATTCCATCCCCCCAATTTTTTTTCCTTTAGGATAATATCACCCAACTTGGACTATATCATTTGACCCTAGGGTGTCCAATTTTGATGATCTTATCCAAGTGCATTTATACCACCAACAACCATTTTCTTTTGGAACCTATCCTCCTTCTATTTATCCTATCATGAATACATTCAACCCATGACCAATATATCCCTATAAAATCCCATTCAAAGTTCATTTAGAAGGGGTTCGAAAATATCACAAAATAAGCAAGAATACAAGTAAGACCACTCAGGCATATTTACCTATTCTCTACATACAACCATCTAATATAGCCACAAGATTATTCAAATCCTCACACCAGTCCCTAGCCACATCAAGCATACTCAATTTTAGAATTTTACATCTTCATACATACAATTACATAAAGCACATCAAATGGGAGAACTACATATGGCTTGATCCCTCTTTGGAGTATTGGTATGTAGGAAGTGTGCCCACATAATGGGTGTGGATACATGTTTAGTGCATATTACACATAATAAACCCCCTTATTTCCCAAAGTTTGTCAAATCACAATGGAGTATAGGGTTTGAAGACTAATTTAGCTCTATATGGACTTTTGTTGACATCCAGTAGACAAAATTTCATAGGCAGGCTCACATAAACACAACGAACAAAAATAAAAAAGCTTAGGTCTCTTGGAAAAGAGCATTAGGAGAAGAATATAACATCGGACCCTAGGGTGTACTATTTTGATGCTCCTATCCTTTCACAAAATGAAGGCCAAAGTTTGATTTGTGACACTATCTTAGTCCTACATAGTGAATTTTAGACCATGTATTAGTCATCTTAGTCTATTTCCAACTAAGTCTTACTTTTTCCACATATATTACTACTTTGAAAAAGGTTAAAATTAAAATTAAATTATACAAATCAATGGATTAATTATTGAAATATTATTTACTAATTTAATTAGCTCAGACTTTTAACTAAATTAGGAATAAGACACCAATATTCCCAAAAGAGTTAAATCATTTGGTGAACCTAACTTACTTCATTTGCACATAAAAACCCTAGAAACCCTAAGGTAAATTACTTGCTGGTTTTTTACAATATTTTTACAATTTTTTAATTGCCTATTTAAATTATAATACAATTTAAATTTTAAAATTCCATAGTAATTTAAAAAATAATTTATTCTTAACCCTAGTTGTAATTTACTAGGTCATTTTTCATACAAAAACCCTAGAAACCCTAGGAATAAATTATTGATAATTTTAGAAATATTTTATATTTTTTAATTGCATATTTAAATAAGAAATTAAATTAAATTTTTAAAATTCCATAGTAATTTAAAAAAAATATTTCTCTTCCAAACCCTAGTTGAATACACTAGGTCCTTTCAAATCAAGAATTTTCCAATAATTTTCTAAGTTTTTACCTACATATTTAAAAAAAAATTAGCATCAAATTTTAAAATTCTATAGTAATTTTAAAATAAATCATTTTTTAAACCCTAGTTGCATATACTAGGTCCTATTGCTTATGAGGTATCACCTTACATGTTTGTGAGCTTCGTATCCTTTTTATGCATATTCTAATTCCTTGTTTAGATTATATTTATTTAATATTTTTTTTCCATTATTCAAGTTGTTTTCCTTATGCCACCTAAATTCCTTGCATCTCTTCCTTTGAGATGAAGTGCAAGACTTAGTGGTAACCCTCCTGAATTCACCTAGATTCCTTCAACCCAATCATATACCATGGATAAACAACCAACTCAGGTTCTAGCTATAAATCCTACACATCCAAATTACACCAATTTTAATGAGGATAATTTTGACAATGAGCATTATGAGAATAATAATGATGATACAAACACTGATGTTCATGATCCACCACATAAAACTCCTGATCAACTTCCACCTATTAGTGGTAATGAAGTTATCCTCAATAATGATTTGATCCTACAAATTTTTTGAGAAAGACTCAGGGAACAACCCTGAGATCATATTCTTATCTTACAATCTATTGTGGAAATAAAAAAGGCTAAACAAGTTTAGTATTCTATTCCTTTAGAGCATCTAGTTGTACATGACAATATGGGGGCAACTATGTCTCAACAACCCCATATAACATCCCAACCTTCCTATGAGGTACCACTAGTTATAGCTAGTACATCTTTGTCTCTTGATGTGGCTACCCTTATGCAAGAGGTAAAACATCTTCAATCCAAGGTGCTACATCTTGAGCAAGGTGCTTTTAGACCCACACAAGCCTTTGATTTTTTTATCTACTTCATACGCTATTGGCACATCATATTACTTCTACACCCTTATGATAAGGTTTTGTTCAATCCAAGCTCACTCTATATGATTGCAAGGGTGATACAGAGACACATTTGAGAGGTTTTCATGTAGCATGATTATAATATATTCCAAATGATTGGTTACTAACCAATTTATTTCCATAGAGTCTAAGAGATTATGCTTTACAATGGTTTTATATTCTATCGAATCAATTGGTCAACACATTCAATCCTTTAGTTGATATGTTCCTAGCTCATTTCAGCATTAACATTGGTGATAAGGTTTCCTATGCCCAAATTGCATAATAGAAAAAAAGATAAAATGAGCATCTCACATATTATGGTCTTTGATATAAGATTATCTTAGATAAGATGATTATCCCCATGGTCGATCAAGAGTTTCAAGATATCTTTACATAGAGTTTTCTACCAGCTTTGCACGAATCAATAATGTTCAAAAGGTTCTCCCATGTAAAGTACATAAGAATATTAAAAAAAACAAGCAATAGTAACAAAAAAGTCCCATATAAAGTAAAGATAAATGATAGTAAGAGTTAAAATCAACCTACAGTCAATGTGGATTCAGAACCCCCTTAGTGAGTGGTTTTATTAACACTTTCTTGATGAACTTTTTATAATCTACCAGTATCTCCAACCAAAATTTTATAGTAGCTTTTGGAATGTAATATCATATCTCTTCTTCCTATTTATGAAGTTGATCCAACAAATCTTGTTCCATAGGGATATGATCTGAATGCATTTTATGATTTTTGTAGGGCACTAAGATAGACAACAATAGATGCATTAGTTTGAAACACAAGATACAAGACTTGATAGATGACAATGTTATTGATTTTGGCACTTCAATTGAGCATCCTTAAGAAAATCAAACATAGGATAAAGCTTTGAAAATATTTTTAGATCCTTTCCCACAACATTCTAAATAAGAGACATGAGATATATTAGGGGTTCACCATGCATATCAAGCACATCTCCCACTAGATACATATAGGGCACCTTTAGTTGAGTTACACCCTTTGAGCAACATGACTAGTGTATACAATTCCAGAGTTCCATCTAGACCTTCCATCACCTTTTTAGAGTAGGAGATAGTTGAGGATGATTCATATTATCATGCACTCTTTATCAGAGCTTACATTCATAATCATATTATTCATAGTGTTCTTATAGATAATGGATCCAGTGTGAACATGTACACTATGACATGTGTTCTCGATACAAGACACCATGATAGGGAGTCTCCCATAAGACTCATTGGTTGGTATCATCTATCCTCAACCTTACTTGTACATATTTAATTTTTTTGATTGATTGTACATAACTCAAAAGATCAAAAATACCAAAAATAATATAGTATTTCGAAATACAAAAACATTTCAACTATATGCATTATCCATGATTTAAATTTATACTACCATAATAGACTTATATTTGTTATTATATGCTATTGTTTGCTGATTTATCTACATTACCATGGTTCACTTGATCTTCTTTGACTGTGTGTAGTAACTTTTAGATCCTTGATTGCTTCAATCTACTCATTAAGGGGGCATCCTACTTCTACATTCAAGACACACATCAATATATTTACCCCTTGGGGGAATATTCTACATGACTACACCATCTAGGTTATGTCACTCCTACACCACATACTCTAGTTATCCTGATGATCTACATTATTTAATAGCTTACATAGATTACTTTATTGATAATCACTAGTATATAACACTTGTGTATTTCTTAGCATATACCTAGTCTTGTACTACATGTTTGACATAATCTCACTTATTGCTTTGATTAGTTAGATGTGATTGTATTTATAGTATATTACATTCTTTCCTTTATTGTTTTGCCTAGCTATATGTGATTACATTTTTCAATTCCTATTTTATCTCTTGTATGTGCCTTAGGACATTTTCCAATGTCTTTTGCTTCTACTCTTATGTGTGGCTTAGGACATTTTACAATGTCCTTTGCCTTTACTCTTCTATGTGATTATTGTTTTGACACTAACCTTTCTTGTTTCAATTATATGTGTATGTGGTATTTGAATATGCCTTGTGTGCTTGGTTTTTAATTTGAGTGACATGTGCCCATGTCCCTTGTTTGATTGGCCCATTGGCCACTCTTGTATGCTTCTTATTCTTTCCTTGCATGATTATTTCTTGATTTTCTTCTCAATTTTTTGCAATTCCATGATCCACATCATGCATTATTTTGATTTCTTGGATGCCATGATGGACATCATGCTCTATCCCTCCTTGAAAACTAACAACTCACAACTAACTAGACTTCTAGTTCCAATTCATTATATTGCACATGCTATTACATTGTTAAATATATCTAGGCTTACCCCTATTGATCTAAAAATATCCATTACAAACCATGCTATATGTTTAGATATCTTGTCAATTATCATTACTATATCATGTATGTTCACAACATAACACACTTGTAAGGCTCTTTCTTTTGAGGATAGTCATTTTAGGCTATTTATAAGAGGGGGAAATAAATATGGGTCTTTGTCACAAAGATTATAGATCCTAATGATCAAAAAATCAACTTTCAAAACACTCCAAATAGTATCTAGACTTCAAACTAGGTAGATTAGACCAGGTAGATAGTGACAATTATAGAAAAATCATCATATTCAGCTCAAAACAATAGTGCCAAGATTGGAATATAGCATTGGATAGTAGGGTGTTTATTTTTGATTTTCCTATCCAAATAATAAACAAATTAGATTTTCCAAATATAGATAGAAAAATAGGTTCAACTACAGATTTGTCACATACAAACTAGTTTAGATTCAGTAGTTTTAGTATAATTTTTTTAGAGAATCTAGATATAGGGGGGATCATGCACAACATGATGGCTCTCACTTCTAGTTTTAAATTAGGTAGTTAGTATAACTTCCAGATTAGAATCCATATTTCAAACACTAGTGATTAGGGGAAATTTGCATGACACATTTGACTTCTCTTATTTTTAAGTTTAGTACATTACCCAAGTTTTCTTAGCAATTGCATATCTTATTCTATCTTCAAGTGGTTGGCATCATTTTTGGGTGGCTTCCACATAAGCCTATTGCATAGTTTTGGAGTGGATTTCATACAAGCCTAATCTCCACCTTTTCTAAGTTGGCCAAGATTGACCTAGTTTCTAGAACACATTCAACTATCCATGCCACATTATCAGATTATAGAGCATTCATGGGATTTAGGAGCTATCCCATAAAACACACATTCATACCAGTATTAGTTTATAGCTTCACTTCATGGGGCAATGATGGAGCCAAAGGACTAGCTACCTTTTGTATTCTTAAGCCACCTACTTAGAAGGATTGGATATATAGTCCAAAAATCAATTATCACATGCATGACCACATAGCTTCACTTAGTGGGTGATGATGGAGCCAAAGGGCCAACCTTTGCATTCTTGAGCCACTCTCAAGAAATCAAGTACATAGCTTCATTCAAAATATTACTCTTGGTACAATACATACCCGACATTACTTAGCATTATCCAACATCACTCAACATCAAAATGGGTTTTGTATTGGTTTTCATACCTTATGAGGTGTATTCATTCCTTTATCTTCCTCTCTCTCTTACCTATCTTTGTATGTTCTTATTTTAGATATAGCATATCTAGTAAGAACTGATCTACTCTTCATTTTCTCTTGTAGATTTACACTTCACAACATGCTCTCTCTATGCACATCCAACATTACATAGCTTTATGAACTTCACCCTTGTAGGTAATTTTAGGTACACTTTCTATTTTTCCTTTATCCTAATATTTCACTTTACTTCATCACTAGAATAAAGGGGGGGGCGCAAATGTAGTCGTATAAAATGTGAAAATTGGTAAGTTGAGTGTGGCTTGTGATACCCAACTCATAGGTCCCTCTTGCTTGCTTTCATGATCCTCATAGGCATCTTTTCACTAATTATTAGTCATCCACATCATTTTAGATAGTGATTCCACCTCCTCTAGGCAACATTTCTAGTGATGATTCTATCCCCTTAAGTCCTATTCTTTCAGGGTAGTAACACCTAGCTTGGACTATAGTATCAGAACCTAGGGTGTCCATTTTTGTCACTCCTATTCAAGTACATTTTTACCACCAATGGTCATTTCCTTCCATTTTCTATCCTCCTTGGTAGCCTAATGTGAATACATTTGACCCATGACCAATAGATCCCTATAAAATCCCATTCAAAGTTCATTTAGAAGGGGTTGGAAAATATCACAAAGCAATCAAGAATACAAGCAAGACCACTCAAGCATATTTACCTATTATATGAATACAACCATCCAATATAACCACAAAATTATTCAAATCTTGACACCAATCCCTAACTAGCTCAAGCATACCTAGTTTTAGCATTTTACTTCTTCATACACATAATTACACAGAGCACATCAAGTGGGAGAACTACATATGGCTTGATCCCTCTTCAGAGTATTTGTATATAAGCAGTGTGTCCACATAAGGGGTGTGGATACATGTTTAGTGCATCTTACACACATTAACCTCTCTCTTTCCCAAAGTTTGTCAAAGCATAATGGAGTCTATGGTTTGAAGACTAAATCAGCTCTATAGGGAGTTCTATGGAATCCAACAGTCAAAATTTAATAGGTAGGCTCACATAGACATAACAAACAAAACCTAAAAAGTTTAGGTCTCTTGGACAATAGTGGGAGAAGAGGAATATAGCACTGGACCCCAGGGTGTCCTATTTTAATGCTCCTACCCTTTCACACAATGAAGGCCAAAGTTTGATTTGTGACACTATCCCAGTCTTGCACAATGAATTTCAGACCCCGTCTCAACCATCTCAATCTATTTATATCTAAGTATTATTTTTTCCACATCTATTACTATTTTTAGAAAGGTTCAAATTACAATTAAATTATAAAAATCAATGGCTTAATTATTATAATATTATTTATTGATTAAATTAGCTCAAACCTTTAACTAAATTAAGAATAAAACACTAATATTCCCAAAATAGTTAAATTAGATCCTTAACTTGAGTTATGGTAAATCCCTACTATGAAAAAACACTTGTAATTGTATTTTTAAATTGAATAAGACTAAATTTTATCCTCCTTAATACTTGTGATTAGTGTATGATTTATGGTTTGTAGATGAATGTTAGTGATAGTGAATGCTTTTTTACATTTATCCTCTCTTTTTTGCCTATTTTTAGGTGGTTAATCATCCTTACATGTTACATAAAGTGATTGAATAGCCTTGTATGTATGGCTAGTGTAATCCTTAATTAGTGTCCTTGAGAGACCAATTGATCATCTACCTTATATCATGAATCAAGCTAATAGCCTCTATGTGAAACATTTATGTTTAGAGATTCTTATTTGAGCAGTGTAATGAGCTTCATGTCATAATGTAGTTTCTTGGTGCATATTAGATAGGTAAAGGAGATTTTTTTTTGTATCACCTCCTTAGGTATATTTTATTGCATGTTATCTTCCTCTCTTTTCCCTTGAAATCTATTAGTGTAATGTGGAGATTCTAACTAATACATAAAGGGGAGATAACCCTATAATCTAGAGGTTAAATCCACTTATTAGGCCAACCACAACATATGATTATCTCCATATCACTCTAAACTATGAAGGCTTGAGAAAACTTCATAAGGGTGCAAGTTTGAGTGATAAAATCTACCTTATCATTTATTAATTTAATGGGTGTCTTTATATGTTATTACAATGATCTTGGATACACACACTTTGAGTAGTACCTTGTATAGTGAATCTATTTTTTAAATACATTCATGCCAATTAGCTAATAATAGTTTCTAGAATTCCATATGAACATCTACTTGAATAAGGAAAAATAATACCCATGAAGTTATTTATCAAACCTACTAAAGTTAATCCTCTAAAAAGGGTAATCAACATGAAATCCTTTTTACTCAACAACCAATACTTGAGAGAGAATTACATCAGAGATCCACAGTGGGTTCCATGGAATCCTAATCTACTACACACCATATTAAGATATCAGTGCACCTAAACATGTTGTTATTAGTACTATTCCATACAAAGCACAAAACACTCAATGATGGGGTTCCATGAAACCCCATCCCTTATATTATTTTTTCATGACCACAAAGTCCTATTATACATATGAAAAACATCACATATATTATAGTGAAAAATATTGCACCTATACATTCTCCTTGGTAGTATCATAAAATTATTAAAATAAATTCATAGTGGGGAGATATATATGAGAATACATTAGATGAGTTCATATAATATTCCTTTCATATCAAATATTCCAAAAAAAAAAAAACCAAAACAAAAAAAATCAACAAAAATTGAAAATTACAAAACTATTTTTAGCATTTACATGCTCCATTAGCTCCTTGTAATATATGTTGTTGGTTTTATGTGGGTGAGTAACATATCATTTGTTTCTATATACACATGTTTCATTCATATTTTGAATGTGATATATGCATGCAAAAATACATAATCTTTGCATTTTTGGATGTTGGGCCTTACTTCTACTCATGTCATGTGGACATTGGGAGCATCTACTTCTTTGATCATGATACACCTAGGTTATATAGTTTTATGATCATTTTCCATTATCATGTTTGAGATTATATACTTACAAATTCCTTTATCCATGCTTATATATTTCATAGTGTAATTGATATGCTATATACATAATTTGTTTTCTAACATATATCTAGGAACTTGTATGATATGTCTATGTTGGTCGCTTATGTTCCATGATTTTACTTTATGCACTTCATTGAGTGTCTTGTCTTGATTATGGATCATTTAAATATTCTCCATTATTTTTTCCCCCCATGCCTTTTATTGCTTCTTTGAAATTTAAATATATCATTTCTTCTTGTATTGACATTTGAATATGTCATTTCTTACTTTTGTGGACATTTAACTAAGTCATGTCCCTTCTATTGTGTGACATTTGAACATGCCCCTTATTTTAATTCTCCTTGGAACATTATCTTTTGCTTTAATTTTGAGTGATATTGTGTGTATGATTGATTTTTTCATGACATTGTATTATTACTATCTAGACATTTCCATGATCTATATCATGCATATCAGAACTTGATGTGATCACATTTTTTATGATTCAATAATATATATACACACACATATACATACATACCTAGACATGTTTCTCATATATACTACATGATACATTCATAGTTTACATGGTTATATTATAGTTTTGAGGCAAGGTAACTACTAGTTTCTACTTCCCTTCACCTCAAATGGGGGTGGGTGTAGCATGCGGTAAGGTGGGAATATTAGTGGGGGCATGCCTTAGAGGCATGACTTCCACATTATTCATAGATTCATATTGCATTGGGGGCATGTTTTGGAAACATATTCTCTACACTTCATTAGTTTTAAGTTTTAGATATAAAGTGGGGCATGATTTATAAATATGTTCTCCATATTACACTAGTTTTTAGTTTCAGATATACATTGGGGGCATGTTTTGGAAACATGTTATTCACATTTACATTAGTTTTCTATTTTAAATTATAGTGGGGGAATGTTATGGATACATGTTTTCCACACTTATAACATTTTTGAATTGGCCAAAAATTCAGAGTTTGATGATTTAGATATATAGTTTTGGTAGAATTATATACATTGGTATCATCATTATACCTAGGTTTTAGAATGAGACATACAAAAGGTGCATATGCTATGGAAAAGGGACCTAAATTTCAAAATCAAATCAAATTTCAAATTTTAAAACAATTATATGACTTTAGCGCACTAGGTTGGACTATTAAAAAATGTATTGAACCAATCTACTATAATAGTTGATTCACTTTTTAGTATGGTTTAATTCATTAAATCACTCAATATTATCAATTTTATAGGTTTTAATTAATTAAATCATCCAACCTCACAAATTTTATATTCATAGTTGACTTGGTTCACTCATTCTCATTAGGTTATAAGTATGATTGGGTTACACAATTGAGTTAATCTCAACTATCGAGTTGAAAATCATATTTTCTCTATGGTTGGGGGCATGTGTCTTATAATATTTTTATATTTATGAAATTTAAAATTTTATTTTTTTCCTAAACTTATCTCTAATGCTTTATAATGATAAATATTTTCAAATCAAATTTCCAAAAGGCAAAGTGGTTGCATCGATACATGTTTACCCCTAAACTTTGTTCTATTTCAATTTCAATCATTTCAATGCTTTAAATTACATATTATATGCATTAATTATATATTATAAGTGGATTTTGGTTACATGTTAGTCACCAATAAATCACTCAAATTGGACTCACACAAAGGCAAGGTGTGTTATACACACAAGTACACATTTATTTTCCTTTAAACTAGAAATTTCATTACTAGATTAAAGGAGGAAAAATGTAGAAACTATTTATAAATTATACAACACTTCAATATTGTACACTTATAAAATACATATAATAGATGTACCTTCAAATTATAGAACCTTATCAATACTAAAAGGTTCACATATATTATCTCACTATGCCAAATTGCTTATCTCTTAGTGAAACTAATGTTATTCTGATAAATCATACCTTCTATCATGCTCAGAATGTTATAAATCTACTTATCTTCTATTTTTAAAATTTCTTAACATATCCTTATTTTCTAGCTACCTGGACACTTGTAACTTAGTCAGATGCCTATGTTGATGAAAGTTTCCTATCTCAATGCAAATGTCTAGTTCCCTAAATTCATGTAATTTAAAAATGATACATATACCTATGGTCAACCTAAGTGTTTTAATGAAATATATTATAAAAAAGGATTGGTATATATACATTATTAATCCTTATTCATTTCTCACCTAGCATAAACCAAACAACTCATAAGGAAAAATAACAAAAGCATTCAATCAAACATTCAAGTCAGCAAAGCTTCCCTATTTTCTCCTATTTCTATATTGGTCATAGGGAAAACACATCTATAGGTCTTAATTACTGAATGATCATCTCATGAGCCATATTTAATAAGTTACAAACTAGGTCACTCTATATAATTTCCTATCACACATTGCATCATTGTGCACACACAAGCCCACATATAGGTGATAAATACATGAGCTTAAAACTATTTGAGTAGTGGCTATGTTGGTAGAACCTACTAACATAGGGGACTTTGGGGTTAGCTCAACACCATGTTCCCACTAATCCATTTTTACTACATACAATATGAATATGAAAAACTTGGGTTTTACTATTTGACAAGGAGTGACAAACCATGATCTAGATCTAAGCACACTAGAGCAAAGGTGACATTGAATCCAAAATATCCCACGTGGTTGCATTCATATCTAATAAGTATTTTGTACTAGACACTTAAATCTAGGTTAGAGAGAATCCTCAATGTAACCATCCAAGGTTGATGCAAGTATATAAGGCCATAAAGGTATAATTTATAAAGTCGAATGACTAATCTAGGGCACTAATTTGGTCCATTTCTAGCCTATTCCATAATGGATCTATATCAACATCATAACTAGATAAATATCTTGTTTTCATTATCTTAGCATAAATTCCTTTCTATTTTTAGCATATCTCAATATATAAATTTAAAATATTATATATCTAATTTTGAAAATTAATTGGCCTAATTTAGAGATAGACTACCATTCTTGTGACCGGCTATCTCTACCCATTTACCCATAGATTCCCTAATCTAGATTTTAGGGTTAAATAATAAGATCTTGACATTTTATCCAAATAAAAAAATCATTGAAGAATGTATTAAAATTTCACTTTTATCATCCTTCAAAGAACATGAGATAAGTCATGATCACATCAAGATTCAAATTGGTGAAAAAAGATATATGTGGTGATGTCAAGCAAAATCAAATAGATATTTGGGAAGAACCCAATAAAAACAAACAAGAAGAAGTTTATGGTAATATTTATAAACAATAGCTTTTGATCTCAAACTAATTTTTAGATGCGTCTGATGAATTTTTTATATATTGTCTCATAGAAAAAGAGGTGCAAGAGTAGTCAAAAATAAAATATTGAGGATATGGTCCATGTTATCTTCATTCCAATATCTATTTGAAACCTACTCACATTTAATAGAAAAAAGGTTTCCATATGCTATTTTATGGATGAGAGTAGTTTTTTAACTCTAGATATCCATGGTAAAGTCTTTGAGTCCATATTTATCTCCCCACTCATGTCTCATGTTTTCCACATCTTACAAAAAAGGTTCTTGCAAAGGCTCATATTTTTTCTAGACTATTATGTTGAATATAAAATGTTATAGCTTGGAACTCTGGGTTTCATAGTTAGAATATACTGCACATAAAATCAAATATACTTATAGTGATGTCTTAATTCATCTAGTGAGGTTCTATGCAATTATTTTCATCATAATTATGGGATTTTTAAAAATTATAGTACATCCTATGTAATTGTTTTGTATATTTCTATAAAAAATGACATAACAGTGGAATGTCCTACTATGTGACATATCTCCCATAACACTACCATTTTAATATTAGTAAAATCATTCCTATGATGATCCTACTAACCAAACTCCCTAAATAATATAGATAATTTAGGTCTATTTCTCTCATGTAGTTCTTCTATTTTGCACAAGATACCATCTACCTTAGCAACTATCTTTATAGTAGGCCACAAACTTCCCCCATAATCTTATATTTGATTAACTCAAATCATAGCCAATATAACCTCATCCTTATTCGGAAAATAGGTTTTTTTGATATAAAACCTAATTATAAGTCACATGCCTTTGATGAATGATGAAACTTTGTATGTGTCTAAGAATAAAAATTACCCAATTAATAACATCTAAGAATGTATGACATAATCCTAGATTATTTCACCTATTTTATACCAAATTTATTTAGATACTAAATAGTTTGTCTTAGAAATTTATGCATGTTGAATTCCCCAATTAGTTTATTCTTGACATATTTCAAGGCCAATACTATTAGATTATTTTTATATATGAACTCTAGAGCTCAAAAAGTCAAAGCTCCTATGAGATCTGACTTCTTTGCACCACCAATTGTAACACCTTTGGCCTAAAATTTCATTTTGTAGTCAAAGTTACAAAAGTTCTTAGATTGAGAGTAATGTTTCTTGTGATTATTCCTAAAATAGCTAGCTACTTTAGATTGGACTTTACTGGTGTCTTAGGATTCAGTGTAACTATTTGTAAATAACTATAATCACCTAAAAGTGACACTTGAATACTAAGAGTGATATGTAAGACCAAATATAAATATCTTAGGCCCCTATCCTAGGGCCTATTTTTACACTTATCCAACCTTCATGTGGGCCATAGGCATCCCTGAAGTAGTCTTAGACCCTCATTATTATATCCTAGCCCTTTTTACCTTAGGTTAAGCCACTTAGACACTAGTTCCATAATTGAGATATTAGTACCATATGACACCAATGTCCCAATATTAGTGTTATTGTCCTTTCCCTCCCTTATTCACAAATGGATATATTTTAAAATCTTAGACCTCCTAGGGTAGGCCTTAACCCTTTTTAGTACCCACATAAGCACCCAAACATTATATATAGATTAATTTTATCCCTTTAAACACTAAATGGAAATTAGATGAAAATTACATATGTAAACTCAAAATAAGTTATACATAATTAAGGTTATCAATCCCTATTCTACTTTACTTTTGTATACTACTATATACAACATTCCTAAGCTTTAATTACTCATATTTACAATCTCAATCACATTCAAAGCACTCAATTCAAAAATCATACTAGTTTCAATTGTGCTTATACCAAAACTTAGGTGGGGAGAGATACATTGGGATTGATCCCTTTGTTGGGGCTAACATCCCCCTAATTCTAAAAATTAGGGCCCTTGAGATGTTTTAAACATTGTTATTTCCAATTTTTCCTTAATCCTAAATTTTAGTAGAATTTGAAGATCATCCACTCTATTAAAGAGCATGCTTTTGTGGTTTAATCTTCTTATTTTGGACTAACCATGATAATGAGTTACATGAGTCATTTTCTAGGTTCTATAATGGTCACCCAAGGTTTCTATATTTAGAACCCCTAGGTGGCCCTTGTATTAAATTCAAATATAAGAGGGAACCATGTTGGTGGGAACCAATTGAAACTCATCACAAAGAGAAGCTATAAATAAGGGGTTCACATGGGTTTATGTCATGTTTTCATAACATGACTCAAGATCTTCATTATCCTTCCCCCTTTATTTTTCCTAAGTTCCTTGGGTATAATTTGGTATAGCTCTACAGGGTCCCCTTTTATATCACCTAACTTAGTCTAGGCTATTAATACTAAGGTCATGATAATCATCGTAACCTTAGTCTTAATACCTTATGATAAAAGCTTTTATTTATCTCCTTAGTTCTAATGATTATCTCCCTTACCCTTTGTAGGATCCTATGAATGATGCTTGCTCACTAGATTTGATTGAATGGAGTGCTCTAGAGTTAAGACTTTGGCTTGAATAACTTATACTAAGATCAATATAATAACTTATGCTTGTTCATTGGATTTGATCTAATGACACAAGGCATAAGGAGAAAAGTCAAAAGGTTTATGAGGCCCTAATAAATAGATAAATGATGCCTTGATCATTGAACAAAAATAATGAAATGGCTTGCCTAATAAAGACATCAAATTAATGACCAGACCCCCCATATGGATCAATAACTATCACTGGCTCACTAGATTTAATCTAATGGTACAAAAGGCTTGATGACTTTTAAAAGCTCTATGAGCTCAACACATGGCTAGTGCTCAACCAAGGTGATAACTAATAGAAGATTCACAACATGGGAAAGATCTATGAGGATGCCAAGTGTCATGACCATAAGCCTAGAGATCATTGGACCAATAAAAGGTGAAGACTTGGATTTGGATCGATAGATCGCACTAATTCAAGGATTCTAATCCTATAGTGTGAAATAAAGGATAATTTTAAAAAACAATGGTGAGTGTCTAAGTGACACTTATGAAAATCATCATGAAAAACCTAGAATTACACCACATAGGCTCCATGTAAGCCAAAGGTCTCCATCGAATCCAAAGCATGTATGAAGTTAAATCATGAATATCTCCTAAAATTAAATCTATGAGCCCTAAATCCTCTATAAATAACCAAAATTAGTTCAATTAGTTACAGTTCAATCAAGATAACATAATTGTGCTCCTAAGAATAAGTGTTATAATAAGAACACTTGGAAATCTAGTGTGAACAATTTAATAACATCAAAAATGGTGACTAGTAGGTAATAATTGAAGATAGAATCCAAGCTTTATTTGACCTCTAACAATGAAGGGAGGATTTTTAAAGACATAGAGCTAGACCTAACAGCCTTAAACATCCATGGGATAAAGAATTGGTCTGAATTATTCTTCTTGGTAGATGAATTATAGCCTATCTCCTAAGAGTAAATGAGGAATGCCATAGTAAATCAAAGGTAAAATGACTTGGTTAGTGTTTAAATAGCCAATCTCCACCATGCCACAGTGAAACCAAAGTTAATGCACTACATTGATGTCCTTACACCCATCTTTGTTGATTATAGGATAAATGGGGAATGGATAATTCAAGAAGGTAATTCCTAGAGGGTAGAATACATCTCTCTTATGGACTTTGAGACCTATTAAAATATCCCATTACCCCATCTCAACCTCCCTAATTTGAGGGACTGGGTTACCACCTAGGACATTGATTCAGTCCTCACACCATAGTTAATCTAAGGACCCCACTTCTTCAAGACCCTAGATGGTAAGATCCCTATTATCCAATTCAGATAAGGCATTAGAATAATCATGAACCTACTGAATCAAGCCTTTGGTACCCCTTCCACCACATATGTAATCAAAGTCTAGGTTTCCTATGTCCATTTCATGGTAGAAGAGAATTTGACCCTTCCAATGGGAGACCTAATCAACTTCTTCTTAGCTAAGCAATTCATAGCCATCAAAGTATGGACCTCTAAGAAATTCTATATGATGTCCTATCTTTTGGATTCCTTTCTAGTCTTTGTAACCTTCCCTATCATTAAAAACTAATCCCCTAATGGTAGGACCATAATTTCTCACCACTATTCTAAATTTCATATATTCAAGTATTAGAACCATATGCAATTCATTTGTGATTGTGTTTTCTCAGCCATAATTGAGGCCATCATAGGAGTTCCTATGCCAAGATTACATCCCCCTATTAATAAATATGTGGAAACAATGGGAGATGTATGGTATTATCTTGATTTCACTATCATTAAGATACAAGGGATCCTAACCCAACCTTATAAGCTACCAGTCCATGTCCCCAAGAAGCTTGTTGAGTAAGAAATTTCTTCCCAAATCATCTAAGGCATTGATAGAACATGTAAAGAAAAGAGGAAGGGCCAAATCCATCCCCTCCCATTAGATATTAGGAAGGTTGTAATAAAAGATTGGAAGCAATTGGAAATCATGGTTACACATATAAATTCTTTTGATTTCCAATTGGATGACCTTAAGATGTGGGACACTAGAAATAGGGTAGCTAACCACATTAGATAAAGAAAGGTTCCAAAGGTTGAATATGAACATAAACTAGGTGTTAATGATGACATCTACATTAGAGCAAGAAATTTTGAGGAAGTACTCTCCAGGATCAAAAGCTACAATATCAAGTTGGAATGTAGACTGATCAAGGATAATAAGCCTTTAGGGGAGATATGGAAATTGCCTCAATTTAAATATCATTTGTTCCTAGGTCCATCTGGGACCACTCATGAGGAGCCCAAAGAGTAGCCATCTAAACCTCAACCCCACCAATTAGATGCACAAGCTAAACAACCTCAGGTTGGGAAACCATAGGATGTAAAAGGCAAGGAGAAAGTTGGAGAACCAAGATTAGAAAAAATACTTGGGGAAGGTCCCTCACCTTTAAAACTCTAATAGAGACCACCTTCTCCCATGGAATTCATTGATATGATACATTTTGAGCAAAAATAGACATTGGAGGGTACCCTCAATGATATAGAAGTAACATATGCCTCAGATAGAGAGAAGGATCCATCTAAAGAAGAAAGAAAGGATTTGGTTCTATTGGAAATGAAGAAGAGGAAGGCAGACCTAGCCTTGGTTCCTACGAGTCTAAGGAAGAAGCCTAGATTTACCTTCACTCATCCTACTAGTGAAGTCAACCTCTTTAGTGATGATTTTCCCATCCATGGAATACTCATCCCTGACTAGTTTATCTATGGGAAGTTACAGAAGGTCCCATCTCTCTCTTCATGAGCCTTGACAGAAGTTGGCTTAAATATACAAGATAACATCAAACCATGGATCAAATACATAGTAGAAAATCAAGAAAGGAGAAGAATAAAGGTTCATCATGCTCAAGAAAGCTAGAAATTTGATGCCCCTAGAGCATCTAATAGTGAAAGTATAGAGGTTCCTGAGCCTCCAAAGTTCAAGAAGCCAGAGACTAAAGTCTAATTTAACCTAGACACAATAGGACTAGAAAGGATAACTAAAAAGACAACCATGGTTGGTCAAGAAGAATTCACCTTTCAAAATGTGGAACCATACACAAGGTTAATCCCTTTTAAAGGGAAACAACTTGGAGAGGCTCCCATCCATGAGGAGGATGTGGAAAGTTTAATTGAGGCTTAATCTCAATAGGCCAGGGCTAGTGTCTAGGGATTAATGCAAATAATCCATAACCTAAAGATGGAGAAAGAGAATTTTCAAACTCAAGAAATTCTTTCAGTGCTAGAATCCATGATTAAGATGCTTGAGGAGTCATTTCATGACATGTTCAAGGCACTGAAGTCTATGAATTTGAGGTGGGGGACATTGGAGAACAAGGCCACCTTAGCCAAGGAGTTGGTTACTTAGTGGTATACTTCTGAAGATAAGATTACCCAACTTATTAACATATAGGTTAATAATAAAATACCAAATTTTAAAGCCATTAGCATGGGGCACCTAAGTGATATTTTGGGAATTTTTGTAGAGAAGGTCCAAGCCTTGAGTGATTGGCATACCAAAGTGGAGGAACTTATTAAGGAGGACAAAGAGTTCATAGACAGAATTGAGAAGCTCTTGGGAACTAGGCTTGAGGATATTACACAACCCACTAACCTAAGAATTATCAGTGATGAAGAATTCTAGCATAGAACCACTTTAGTGACTCAAGAAATCAAGGGTATGAGTTAGGGACAATTAGGACAAGATAATAGCAAAATATTATGCATGATATTCAATGCAAGGGAGAGGATTAATGAAGATAGAATCATTAAGGAAGCTTTGGCTAGGAATGACAAAGATTATGATGAGCTGGCTGATCAAGAAGAGGAGCACATCACAAGGCCTACCATAGACTTAGGCTTAGTGGATAAACAACATGAATGAGCTATGAGTATCCTTTAATAGCAAAGGGCCCCACCTTCAATAGTCTAGTTATGGCTTACCTAGGGGGAAGCCTTTTTTTTGTTAAGGAAGATGATAGTTTATTAGTGTGATTGCATTTAGGTCAATATGATTGTAAAAGACACATGTATTGTAGTTTATTACAAAGAAAACTATCTTTATATTTGTACACCTATATTTTTAGACTGACCAGTCTACTACTTGGATTTTCTATAAAGGCATGTATTACCATTTGTATAAGGGGGAGAGTTTGAGATATTTTGTATACTTATAAGAAATTAATACAATATATCAAAGAATTCTATAGGAATTATCCAAATTGATGTATTTTAATTACAAAGTTTCTCAATTGTTTATCTAGGTTTGAATATGAATAGTGTCTAGGAATACTGGGTTAGATCATTAATTAAAGGGTTACTAACTTGTGAAATGCTAGGTTAGTTGAATGGAATTGAGTTTATTTTTTTATTTTCTCTATAACAAATATGTGAATTAGCTATCTATGGTGTAAAAATTTAAAACTAAATCCAATTCTTAATTGTATTGTCATCCTATCTCAGAATTAGGCCTAGTTTATAGTGAAACATGAGCTTAAGATAATTTACACTATACATTGGTTGAGTTCATGCTTGGTAATACTTAGAAATTTTTTAATATGTTCATAACTAAAGATCAACAATCACCATTTTTTCCTTACTCTACCCTTTCCTTTTGATATTTCTTTAAGTAATTCACTATAGCTTAAATTTCACTATAAATATCCATTTAGTTTAGTATAAAATCAATGTTTGACTAAGAAACCATCAAAAGGATGAACCAAGGTAGCTCCCAACCATAAAATAATATGAATTTATGGAACAATCTACTTTACTCTACCACTATTTCACCACAAGCATCATAATTTCCAAATACCTATAAGTCATGCCTTGAATTCTTAGAATTCTAAAATGAGTAGTGTTTTCTAAACACTAAAAGCCCCTATGGTATATTTAGAAGCATCAACAAGAGAAGCTCCATTGGCACTAGAAGGAGGGAATTGATGCTAATTAGCCAAGAATTGGTGTCATATTTATGCTTTTTGAGTAAATATTTGATCCCAAGTGTAAATATTGGTAGTCTTAGAGGTTTTTGATATATATTTGTGCTTTGATAAGGAAAATATCATATTTCTTTGATAAATGATTGCTAGTTCTGGTAAATATAGCTTTGAATTTTGAATATCTAAAGCATTTGAAATAATAATGGCTTATTTTGATCAAAGATCAGGTGATCCCTTTAAAATTATGGTTTGTCTCAAACTCAAACTTGTAAAAATCAATAATCTTTACACAATAAGATAAATCCTTGAGCTACCTTTGTGGAAATTTATTGTCCTTTGTCATTTTTATGTAGATATTTACAAAATTAGCCTAGTGTGCATGTTTAGTCCTTTCTCCTTGTAAATATTAACTTGATACACCGTATTTTAAATAGGATCTGAAATCTTCAAGCTATAATTACTTAGAATTCACACTAGATCACACTAAGAAACAAGAAAGCATTTACTTAAGCTATAAAGTCATCTGATAACTAGGTGTGATAAAGGTAGATGAAGACTTTCCAAGAATTTACCCACTTCTCCTATTCAAGGGACATTTGCATTGAGACGACATCTAGGTATGGCTTGGTTAGGGAGTTCTCCCATTAATGTAAAAGGGGTAGTCTATGATTTACCTCATAATCCTAAGAAATATTTTTCCATATTTAGTCTTACTGGTGTCATAACTACAAAAGAACATGTTAAGTATTTTAAAGTTGATTTGAGGTAATTAAATGTCATACATGAGGATGTAGCATGTAGATTATTTCTCTTTACTTTCAAAGATGCTGCATATGAATGGTTCTTCAATTTACCTGATGACTGCATTACCTCTTAGAATTATTTTAACACCATTTTCATTGATCAATTTGGTAATATTATTAGTCCGTGTGTCATTTATCATCAATTCACAACCATTATAAGAGATGCTATTAAGCTTATAAGATATTTTAATGTTAGGTTCCAAAAAATGTATAGCAGGACTATGGAACCTTACAAACCTAATGATTTTCTAGCCCTAGAGATCTATAAGGATGTAGTAGGTCCTATTACTTTTGTAATTATAAAGATATATATCTCAGTTATAACTTCATTATCCCAAGCCTATTCTAAGGCAATGGTTATCAGTGATGAAATGAAATGACAAGGCCAAATGGCTTACTCTATTCCTAATGTTAACCCACAAATACCTAATCTCAACCTTTTTCTAAATAATAACCAAAACACCCCAGCTCTTAATCAAATCCCAACCCTAAACATTTTGCCCACTAGTTATGTTTCTCCTACTCAAAATCTAGGATTCTTGAGTCACCAAGATACTAATGGATCTTCCACTAATGATCAAAAGGCCTTAATACAAAATCCTATTTCAAGCAATAATTAGGTCCATAATTTTGAGACCCGTAATAATGAAAATGAATCTATGATAAAAATTGCCTATAAGCTCAGCACTAATTTCCTTTAATTTCAAAAATAAGTTGGTAATACTAGTGAAAGTATTGGAAGGAAATTTACTTTATAAAATATCAATAGACTAGGAAATAGGTTTCACAATGATATCTTCTACAACAAAAACAATAATAATGAACCCTTTGCTAGTAATAAAACCATGGACATTAATCTCACACACATTGTTTTGCTTGACTACTACAGAGTGCATGTTATTGCTAAGCATGGTGAGATTGATTGTATTGAATTTTTCAAAGCCTTTGAAGCTATTTAGGAAGAACTAGATACATTTGAAGTGGTCCCTAATAAGGATAGTGCTAAAAAATCTTCTAGCTTCAAGTCTTTAGACTAGTTTCACATGGTAGAAACCTTCCAATTCCCTTTTCAAGAAGATAATGAACCTGAGAATATTCTTGAAGAAATTCAAACATTCGAAAAATTATTGAAGACATACCCTCTGAGGAATAGGGAAGATAAGTAACCTTTGATCACTTCAACTCCTCCTTATAACTATGGGACCCCTCCTAACTCTACTTCAAGGAATGACCCTGAGCCACCCAAGGGAAGTTCCTCCAAGCCTAGTACTAATTCACCAAGTAAGACTGGATACAACATTATTGAAGACATGAAGAAAATCAAGGAAAATATTACCTTGCATGAGTTAACTCAACTTACTGAACAAAGACACTTATTGTTAGAGTCTTTGTCTAAGAAATCTGGGAAGCCATCCAGGGTTGATAGTGCAAATGTAACCATGCAAGAAATGAAGGTATAATCCCCCCATTCCTTCTCATAATAAAGACTTTTTTTAGAAACCTCCATAATTGCCTTCTAGATTTTGGGGCTTCAATTATTATCATTCCTATAGGAATTTACAAGCAATTGGGACTGACTCTAATCAAATCTGATAGGGTGGTTACCCAATTGGACAAGTCAAGGGTCAAAGTTATTGGGTAATTATTAAAGGTATACATATAGTTGTCTAGTGAACCCAAAGTGCAAAAATTTATTGACATTCAAGTAGTAGATATTCCCAATGCATATAGACTACTTTTAAGTAGAGAGTATACTAAGGCCCTAAATGAATATACGTCTACTGATTGTTTACACCTATTGCTACCTTGGAAAGGTGTCCCAAATTAGATAAGAGTGGAAAGAGAACCAGGGATGAAACACATGATAACTAAGCACAATGCTACCAATAAAAGGGTGAACTTCCTTGATTCTGACTTAGGAGTCTTCACCTTAGAAACTGCAAAACTGGCTAGTTCCCAAGACATTCCTACTATACCTAGTTTATAAAAACTTTATGTTAATGGTGTTGAATGTAAGTCTAGATCTAGAGTTGGTATTATTTTAATAGACCCTGCTAATAAGTAATATCATGCATCTTATAGACTACAATTCCTATCCAATTACCTGGTTGAATATGAGGCTCTCATTCTAGGGTTGTAATTTTCTATAAAAAAATAAAGTCAAAGAGCTACTAGTTTGTGGGGACTCTAAAATTGTAGTCAACTAAGTGAGAAGTAAGTATCAATGCAAACTATCATACCTTAATAGGTATAATTTTAGATTTTGGTACCTAATAGAGTCTTTTGAGGCATTCAACATCTTCTCTATCCCTATAAATGAAAACAAAACTATTGATGGGTTGGCTTCTGCTATGGCCAACCTCATGCCTAATCAAGATTCTCCTAACTTTAGTATTGAGATAGTACCCTACCCCTCAGTCCCAAATAATATGAACCAATTCCAAGTCTTTAATGATGATTAGTATATCCAAGAATTCATGACTAGCTCAAGATATTTTGAAACTCATATTATTGGTGAAATTGATGAGCATACCCTTAAAAGGGAATTTAGTGGCAAGATCATCCAACTGAATGATAACAAGATACCTAAAGGAATGGTTTTAATAAATTTTTTTTTGACCAAGACAAACTCACTAAAAAGCCTAAGGTCCCTAAGGTAAACTCCAAGATCAATCCTAGTAGATTAATGTGGGGAAGGCTTGCACAAAAATGGAGAATAAAAAAGTGATGGAATTTATCACCAAGTATAATGACATAATAGCATGGTATTATGATGATATAAAGATATTTTATCCAAGGGTTATCACCCATACCATACACATCAAGGAAATTTGTAAACCCTTTAGGTAGAAATAGAGGCTTATTAACCCTATCCTAGAACCCATGATATATAAAGAATTTAAAAATTTATTGGATGCAAGGATTGTGTTTCCCACTTGGTACTCCACTTGGGTCACCAATATATTTCTAGTTAGAAATAAGAATGGTGAAATTAAGTTATGCATTGACTTCAAGAACTTAAACAAAACATCTAACAAGGACAATTACCCGTTGCCTTCTCTAGACCAAGTAATACAGGTTGTTTCAGGATCAACCATGATGTCCTTCCTTGATGGATTCTTAGGGTATAACCAAGTTTTAGTTGATAGACAAGACAAAATGAAGATAGCCTTTACCACTAGGTGGGGAAATTTTGCTTACAAAAGGATGCCCTTTGGGATGATCAATGTAGGGGCTAATTTTTAAAGAGCAATGGACCATTTTTTCTAGGGTCTAGTTGGTAAATGCATCATAATATACATGGATGACCTAATAGTATTTTCCAAAAATAGAGAAGATCATTTCACAAACCTTCAACAAGTATTTGAGAGATGTAGAAGGTATGGTATTTATCTTAACCCCAAGAAAAGAATATTTTGTGTTACTAAAGGGAAGTTTCTATGTCATGCTATCACTAAGGATGGGATCTTTGTAGACCCTAAAAGGGTGGAAGCCATCTCTAAGATAGAGCTTCCAAATAGTTAGAAATAACTAAAGTCATTCTTTGGCAAGGTAAATTTTTTGAAGAAATTCATCTTAGGGTTTGCTGAGATTTCCAAACCATTGAATGACATGCTTAAAAAGGATGCCAAGGTCACTTGGAATGAAGATTCTAATAAAGCATTTAACATCATCAAAGAAGAAATAAATCAAGCCCTAATACAGATAAGTCCAAACTTTTGAAGATACTTTTATTTCTACTCATTTACTATCAATCACACCATGGCCATAATCATAACTTATAAAATTGATGGGAATGATCACCCAATTGATTTTATGCGTACCAATTTCAAGAATGCTAAACTAAAATATTCCATGATTGACAAGTAGGCATATGCACTAGTCAAAGTAATAAAGAAGTTTAGGTATTACATCCTCAAGAACAAAGTGCATGTTATCTTTCCAGACCCTACCAAAAAACTCATGTTGAGTCAAAATAAACTGGGTGAGCATAGAAGTAAGTGGATGCAAGTCTGACAAGAGTATGATATATAGATGAAAGTTACTAAGTTGGTAAGGTGTCAATGACTTGTCCATATGATTGCCAACACCAACCCTAAGCTACATATCATTCAGATTAAACAATAGGACTTCCAGCCTAATGAGTGGTGTAATTACTTGATTCACTTATTTATTAATGGTGTTTATCCTATAGGACTTATAAGAGAGTAGAAGAGGGCCCTAAGACTCAAAGATTCTCACTATTTGATGAAGGATATAGTATTTTATATATATATATATATATATATATATATATATATATATATATATATATATATATATATATATATATATATTGAAGGAGTCTATTTAAGGTGTGTATCCAAAGAAGAAGCTTCTTAAATCATGATTACTTTCCATGAAAAGCTTGGTAGTGGACATCCATCAGGAATAATAATAACCCACAAAATATTTAAGGCTGGTTATTGTTGGCTTACCATTTTCAAAGATGCTCACAATCATGTGAGGGAATGCCATTCTTGTCAAATCTTTAACACCAAAGAACTAAAGGCAACCATGCCTTTATAACTAGTGATAATTGACAAGCCCTTTGTACAATGGGGATTGAATTTCATTGGAGTAATCAACCCTAATTATTTTGAGGGCCACAAATATTTCCTAACTACTATAGACTATTTTTTTATGTGGAATGAAGATATATGCACCAAACAATGTAAGATAGAAGAAGTGACCAATTTCCTAGAAGAAAACATTTACACTAGATTTGGAACCCTAGTCTCTTTGGTGTGTGATAATGGATCAAATTTTGTGTCCATAGAGATGATAAAAAGGGCCTAAGATAATGGAATTTATCTAAATTTTACTTCAAATCATTACCTCTAGGGAAATGGAGTTTCTGAGTCCACTAACAAGAATTTGATTAAGGCAATCAAAAAATTTGCACAAGTTCCTCAAGTATGCTTTATTAGTGGATAAGAATAGAATCAAACAAGCTTTAAAAACATCACCATTCCTATTGGTGTATATATAGGAGCCTATCTTTCCTATCACCCTTAATTTACCCACATTTAGATTTATGCAAGAATACATGGAAGAGACTCAAGAGCTTACAAACTCTAGGTTGCTAGACATCATTCAGATGAAAGATGCAAGGGAGGAAGGCTTTGCTAACTTCAATAAGAATCAAACCACCATGAAGAGATAGTTTGATAAAAGATCAAAATTGAAATTATTTAGATAGGGAGACCTAGTTCTCATATGGGACAAGGCATCTAAACCTAAAGGCAAGCATGGCAAATTCACACCTCTGTGGATTGGCCCATATCAAATTGCTAACACGCTTGGCAATAATGTTTTAAGCTAAAATACCTTCAAGGATAAAAGTTTACCTTGCCCACCAATGGGTAATATCTAAAGCATTAATTTGATGTAGCTTAAGCAAGGGTACTCATGGAATAAAATCTGTAAGACCATTTAGGTTAGAGTGGGTAGGCTAGTTAGTTTATTTTTTACTCTTCTTTCTTATCCTATATGTATATATTTGTTTACCTTTTATTTCCTATTGTTGATTTCTTTGGTGATTTTATTTTTTCTATCCTTGCTTTGTTCCTTGCCTTTACCTAGTTTTTATAGAGATAGTCTGGTGCTCAAAATATCTTGTCTCCCTAAAATTCCCAAGGTTTCACTAATTAGAGTGTGAAACCCATACATATGATGACCACAAACATGAAATGTAAGCTTGGTTATATAACATAAGGAAACTAGTAAAGAACAATAAATAGATACCTTTTTCTATGCTAACCTAAACATTATTGGGATCTGAATATGGTGTTAAGAATAATTGTACTTATGAAATAAAGTTTAGTCTGTTAGGACAAAATCATGTTTGCACTTAACAAGGCATCCTTGCCTGGGATAATGATGACAACCGTAGGTGATTTTTTAAAATCAAAACACTAGAATAAAATCCTTAAACCTAACTACCTTTGTTTCCAACCTTGCTAAAAATATTAAAAATATCTCAAAAGATGTAAAAAATAAGAATTCAGTGCAAAATCTGAAGCTATTCAAGCATAGGTGATTTGGGTAATCTCCATCAAGGCTATGGATGCATGGCTAGTAGTGAAACAAGGCCTTGAGTAGAGCCAAAGGCATCTCTATTGAGGTTATAGATGCTTGGATGGAAACATAGCAATGCCCAATCCTTCCTGAACTAAAATAATAACCTCTCTTTAATGCCTAAATAAGCCTACTAACTAGTGAAAATGATTAAAGGCATGAAACCTAGAGTTTGTTCCCTAAATCCCATGGAAAATAATAAGTGGAATCAAAACACACACACACACACATGACTATGTACTAGTAGTTTAAACTCAATTTTATAGGTATAAATCTTGTTTCAACCATGAATGAACCTTGAATGATGACATGGATCTACTAGAGTAAAGGACCTAATTATTGACCTAAATGATAGTCTTTAGGTTTAAAAATTTGGCTATGTTTCCCCTATGAGTCACCATTTGTTAGGGCCAACATCCCCCTAATTCTAAAAATTAGGGCCCTTGAGATGTTTTAAACCTTGTTATTACCAATTTTGCCTTACTCATGAGTTTTAGAAGAATTTGAAGATCATCCACTCTATTAAAGAGCATGCTTGTGTGGTTTAATCTTCTTGTTTTAGACTAACCATGCTAATGAGTTGCATGAGTCATTTTTTATGTTCCATGGTGGTAACCTAAGGGTTCTATCTTTAGAAAGCCTAGGTGGCCCTTATTTTAAATTCAAATATTGGAGGGAACCATGGTGGTGGGAAGTAATTGAAACTCATCATAAAGAGAAGCTTTATATAAGGGGTTCACATGGGTTTAAGTCATGTTTTCATAACATGACTTGAGATCTTCATTATCCTTTCCCCTTTATTTTTCCTTAAGTTCCTTGGGTCTAATTTGGTATAACTACATGGGGTCCCCTTTTGTATCAAATAACATATCTAGGTTATTAATACTAAGGCCTTGATAATAATCATGACCTTAGTTTTAATAACTTATGCTAAAAGATTTTATTTATCTCCTTAGTTCTAATGATTATCTCCCTCACCCTTTACAAGATCCTACGAATGACATTTACTCATTGGATTTGATCAGATAGAGTACCCTAGCCTTAAGACTTTGGATTAAATAGCTTACACTAGGATCAATCCAATGGCCTATGCTCACTCGCTAGATTTAATTCAATGGTGAAAGGCATAAGGAGAAAATTCAAAAAGAACACGAGACCATAAGAGATAGATTTATGATGCCTTGATGGTTGAAGGGAAGGAATGAAAAGGCCCACCTAATAAAGACATCTAATTAATGACCAGACCCCCATGTGGATCTATGGCTATCACTAGTTCACTATATTTGATCTAATGGTGTGAAAGGATTGATGAATTTTCAAAGCTCTGTGAGCTTGAAACATGGCCAGTGCATGACCAAGGCAACAACTAATAGAAGATACATAGCATGGGAAAGATCTATAAGGATGATAAGTGTCATGACCACAAGCCTAAAGATCACTAGACTAATAAAAAGGTGAGGACTTAGATTTGGATCAATGGATCATGCTAAGTCTAAGATTTTGATCCTACAATATGAAATAAAGGATACTTTTAAAAAAAAATAGCTATTGTCTAAGTGACACTTATGAAAATTGCTATGAAAAGCATAGAATGATGCCACATAGGCTCCACATAAGAAAATGGTCTCCATCAAATCCAAAACATGTATAAAGTTAAAGCCTTAATATCTCCTACCATTAAACCTCTAAACCCTAAACCCTCTATAAAAAAGACCCAAATTAGTTCAATTGGTTATAGTTTAATCAAGATAGCATAATTGTGCTCCTAAGAACAAGTGATATAATAAGAACCCTTGGAAATCTAGTGTGAACAATTCAATAACATCAAAAATGGTGACTAAAAAACAACAATTGAAGATAGAATCTAAGCTTTATTTAACCTTTGATAATGAAGGGTGGATTTTCAAAGACACAGACCTAGACCTAATGACCCTAAACATCTATAGAGTAAGGAATTGGTCTGAATTATTATTATTGGCAGATGAATTGTAACCTATCTCCCAAGAGGAAATGAGGAACACTATAGTAGATCAAAGTTATAATGATTTGGTTACAATTAAAATGCCCTGTCTCTACCATGCCATGGTAAAACTAGAGGTAATGTACTACATTGATGTCCTTACACTCATTTTTGCTGATTATAGGATAGATGGGGAATGGATAATTTGAGAGGGTAATTTCCATATGGTAGCATACATCTCTCATATGGCCTTTGAGACCTATTACAAGCTCCCATTACCCCATTTCAACCTCACTAACATGAAGGACTAGATTAACACCTAGGACCTTGATTTAGTCCTCATACCCTGGTTAATCCAAAGAACCCATGTATTCAAGACCCTATATGGCAAGATTCCTATTATCCAATTTAGAAAAGGCCTTAGAATAATCATGACCCTATTTAATTGATCCTTTTGCACCCCTTCCACCGCATATATAAACAAATTCTAGGTGTCCTATGTCCTTTTCATGGTAGAAAAAAAATTGATCCTTCTAGTGGGAGACCTAATCAACTTCTTCTTAGCTAAGCAATTCATAGCCATCAAAAGATGGACTTCTTAGCAATTCTATATGATGTCCTATCTTTTATATGCCCTTTTGGCCTCTGTAACCTTCCATATCATTATAAATTGGTGCCCTAATGGTAGGACCATAATTTCTCACCACTATTATAAATTGCATATATATTCAAGTATAAGAACCATATGTAATTCATCTATGATTATGTTTTCCCAACCATAGTTAAGGCCATCACAGGAGTTCCTATGCCAATATTGCATCCCCTTATCAAGAAATAGGTGGAAACTATGGGAGATGTATGGTATTATCCTGATTGCACTATCATTAAGATAGAAGGGATCCGAACCCAACCTTACAAGCTACCATTCTATGTCCCCAACAAGCTTGCTAAATAAGAAATTACTTCCCAAATCATCCAATGTGTTGATAAAACATGCAAAGAAAAGGGGAAGGGCAAAATCCATCCCCTCCCATTAGATATTGGGAAGGTTATAATCAAATACTGGAAGTAATTGGAAATCATGGTAACACAAAAATTCTTTTGATTTCTAATTGGATGACCTTAAGATGTGGGACCCTAGAAACAAGGTAGCTAACCACATTAGAGAAAGAAAGATCCCAATGGTTGAATATGAACATAAACTAGGTATCGATGATGACATCTATATTAAAGCAAGAAATTTTGAGGAAGTGTTCTCTAGGATCAAAAGTTACAATATCAAGTTAGAACATAGACCAATCAAGGATAATAAGCCTTTAGGGGAGATATGGTAATTACACCCCTTGCAATATAATTTATTTTCATGTCTATTTGGAACACTTCATGAGGGGCCCAAGGAGCAACCATCTGAACCTCAACCCCAGTAATAAGATGTACAAATTGAATAACCTCATGATGGGAAACATCAAGATGTAAAAGGCAAGGAGAAAGTTGGAGAACCAAGTTTGGAAAGGAGACTTGGGGAAGGTCCATCTCCTTTAAAACTCCCACAAAGACCACCTTCTCTCATGGAATTCATTGATATGATAGATATTAAGACAAAAGAGACATTAGAGGGCACTCTTGATGATATAAAAGCAACTTATGGCTTAGATAGAGAGGAGGATCTCCCTGAAGAATAAAGAAAGGATATGGTTCCATTAGAAAGGGAGAAGAGGAAAGCAGAGCTAGCCTTGGTTCTTGTGACTCCAAGGAATAAGCTTAGGTTAACATTCACTCACCCTACTAGTGAATTCAACCTCTTCAGCAATGAGTTTCCCATCCATGGACCACTCATACCTAATTGGTTTATCTATGGAAACTTGTAAAAGGCCCCATCTCTCTCTCCTTCATGGGCCTTAACACAATTTGGATTAACTATACATCATAACATCAAACCATGGATCAAATACATAGTGGAAAAGTAAGAAGAGAGAAGAATACATGTTTGTCATGCTTAAGAAAGCCAAAAAGTTGATGCCCTCAGAGCCTTTGGTAGTGTAAGTGTGGATGTTTCTAAGCCCCTAAAGTTTAATAAGCTAGATAATAAAGTCTAATTAAACCCAAACACAATAGGACTAGAAAGGATCACTACAAGGACAACCATGGTTGGTCAACAAGAATTCACCTTTAAAAAGGTGGAACCATTCATAGGGTAAACCCCTATTAAAGGGAAAAAACTTGGAGAGGCTCCCCTCCATGAGGAGGATGTGGAAATTTTAATTGAGGCTCAATGTCAGAAGGCTAGAGCTAGTGTCTAGGGATTAATGCAAAGAATACATAGCCTAAAGAAGGAGAAAAATAATTTGAAAACTCAATTAATTCTCTCAATGGTAAAATCCATGATTAAGATGCCTGAGGAGTCATTTAATGACATGTTCAAGGCATTAAAGTCTATGAATTTGAGGTAGGGGACACTCAAGGACCAAGCCACCTTAGCCAAGGAGTTGGTTAATCAATGGTAAACTTTTGAAGATAAGATTTCCCAACTTCTTAACATCTAGGTTAAGAAGCAAATACCAAATTTTAAAGCCATCAACATGGGGCACCTAAGTGCTATTTTGGGAATTTTCATAGAGAAGGTCCAAGACTTGAGTTTTTGGCATACCAAAGTGGAGGTAATTATTTAGGATTAAGAGCTCATAGAAAGAATTGAGAAGCTCCTGGGAACTATGCTCAAGGATCCTGCATAGCCCACTACCCTAGGAATTATTGGTGATGAAGAATTCTAGCACAGAGACACTTTAGTGATTCAAAAAATAAATGGTAAGAGTAAAGGACAATCAAGATAAGATAATAGAAGAATATTAGACATGGTATTTAATGTAATGGAGAGGATCAATGAATACAGAAGCATTAAGGAAGCTTTAGATAGAAATGACAAAGATTTTGATAGCTAGCTGATCAAGAAAAGGAGCACATCACAAATCCTACCATAGACTTAGGCCTAGTGGATGAACAACATGAACAAGATATGAGTATCCCTCAGTAGCAAAGGGCCCCATCTCTAATAGTCTAGTTATGGCTTACCTAGTGTGAAGCCTTTTTTTATTAAGGCACATGCTAGTTTGTTAGCATGATTGCCTTTAGGTTAGTATGATTGTAAAAGACACATGTATTATAGTTTGTTACAAAGACAGCTATATTTATCTTTGTACACCTGTATTTATTAGACCTACCAGTATACTTCCTAAATTTTCTATAAAGGCATGTATTACCATTTGTAGAAGGGGGAGTCTTCAAACTATTTTTTACACTTCTAAGAAATTAATACAAAAGAACAAGGAATTTTGAAGGAATTATCTAGATTGATGTATTTGAATTACTAAGTTTCTTAATTATTTGTCTATGTTTGAATATGAATAGTTTCTAGGAATCTATGTTATATCATTAATTACAAGGTTGATAACTTGTGTAATTCTAGGTTAGTTGAATGAAATTGAGTTTACTTCATTTTATTTGCTTTGCAACAAAGATGTGCATTATCTATCTATATGTGGTGTAAAAATTTAAAAGTAAATCCAATTATTACTTGTATTGTCATCCTATCTCCAAAATGAGGCTTGGTTTGTAGTGAAATGTGAGTTTAAGCTACTTTACATTATACGTTGGTTGAGATCATGTTTGGTAATCCTTGGAACTTTGTAAATATGTTCATAAATAAAGATAAAAAATCACCATTTCTTTCTTACTCTACCCTTTCCTTTTACTCTTTCTTTAAATTATTCACTATAGCTTAAATTTCACTATAAATATTCATTTAGTTTAGTATAACATCAATTTTTGACTAAGAAACCATCAAAATTCTGAACCAAGGTGGCTCCTAACCACTAAATAATATAAATTTATGGAACGATCTACTTTATTCTATTGCTATTTCACCATAGGCATCATAATTTCTAAATACTTGCAACTCATGCCTTGAATTCTTAGAATATTAAAATGAGTAGTGTTTTATAAACACTGGAAGCTCCTATGGTACATTTAGAAGCATCAACACCCTCTTTAAAATATTGGTATTATTGGGTGAATATTTTGTCACCAGCTAACTGATGAGTAAAATAGGTCTCTTCAACCACAACATAGGGAAATTGGTCAGCCAGATGTGCAGGTTTACTACATCAAAAGGGGACAAATCTCTCCTCTCATCAAGGGGAGGTTCCCTGTAAATATGTAGGAGCTATATACTATATATATATATGTAGAAAATAACACTCAGGGGTAGAATAAACCATCCATTTATCTTTTTTTAGAGATGATGTTAAAAAATAGAAGAGAAAATCTTGGTGAAAATGCTGAAGACACTTCTCGTCTTTCATAAGTGATCTTACAAGGAATAGTGGGAATTCTTTCAGATAGTGACAAGTAACTGGTAACCAAAGGCGTAGTAACCAACAGACTGAGATGTAGCACAAATTCTCCACCTCAACTACCCAAGAGTGAGATACGAAGGACAATGAGGGCATAAAGTCATCCTAAGGTCCTTTACACAGAAACATAATATGAAGGATAATGAGGGCACAAAGTCATCCCAAGATCTTTTACATAAGAATAGAAAGAAAACACACTAAAGGCAATTATGGGGGCACAAAGTCTCTCCATAGTTGGCTTCAAGACACCTTTTTGATTATTTTCACTAATTCTACTTATTCAATTAAATGGATAAAAAATGTATTAAGGAAATAGACATAAGAACAATTTCCCCAACAACCAAGCTATTCTAGCACAAAGTCTGAAAAAGTCACTTGTTTTCTTATTCAAATAACAAAATATGATCAACAATTTGAGCTCAAAGTCTCAATAATGCCTTTCAATTTGGGTAGAGTTTTGTTTTTGATAATAGAGAGATATCTCTTTTAAAACAATAAGAGAGAGTACAATATACAGTGCTCCAAAAAGACTTGGGTGCTTTGTTTCACAAAAATGGCTTATGATGCATTCAATGCCTTTAATGCATTTTAAATTTTGTCCATGGGATATACTAGAATCAAGAATCAATTTTTAATATGGGCCACCTAATGTGTTTCTTGATGTGTGCACAACTGTTCACTCTACTCAATACATAAAAATAGGCTGCGCCATTGAATGTTCACTCTCTCTGATGTCCACCTGGTAGACTACTTTACCTTCTAGAAATATATCCCATGCATGGATATTTGATCTTTCTCCATCATTCCCACTTTCTTTGTTGTATTTCATCCTTATCTATGTGATTTGAGCCCTCAGGCTATCTCTTTGGCTAGTCACTAAATTTGTTCATATGGTCTATGCTTAAGCCTGAAAGGATCAACAATTATTTCACTATTGTAAATTTGATGTGTTTAGGTCTGTCATTGTTTGATATCCAAGAGCTATTTGGTTGCCCTAAATTTGATGGCTATGGGCTCATCATCCTCCTTAGCAATTCCTTCGTGTCTTTCCTATTTGCTCTGGTCACTTTCCACTGATCTCAACAAGTGACACGTGGCATGTTCTGCTGTGAAATAAGAAAGGACACATGGTATCATCCACTTAACTTACAGAGGCTTTAGATGTATTTTGAGAGTCATGTGGAATATGACATGTGATGGCTTCTACTGAGATTTAAAAATAATATAGAAACATTAGGACTCATTTGGACTCATGTGAATGATGACACATGACATGTTCTACTGGATTTAGCAACTCACTTGAGGCCCACCACAGTTCTTATGAAACAAAGAAGTAGAAGGAAGAAATTGTGGATGTTGACACTTATCAGCTTCTACCAAGTTTTATTGGGACACATGGTAACTTTTTCCATATTTAGAAGCAAATTATAATGGGTCTCGGCAGATGACACTTGGTAGCTTTTGCTTGACTTTATAAGGGAATGTGGTGACTTTCATTGCACTTTGAGGTTTGATCTTTATCAGAGGGAACTTGCCCTTTGAGGTCTTGATAAATGGTCCAATTTCCTTGGCAAGAGCCTCCTGCAAGGGTACCTACCCTTTGGGCGGTCTTGGGATGGCCTTCGGGCTTTAGTTTTCTCAGTGGGATTTTGCTCTTTCGATGGACTTTTTCCACTATTTTCCTTTGGACAAAAATTCCAAAGGAATTCCTTTGGACATTTTTTCTGAAGGAAATCTTCCTTTGTTTTGCCTTAGTCAATTTTCCACTAGGTTCTTACTTTTGGGCTTTCTTCCTGGGTGAATTCCTTCAAACATTTTGTCTGAAGGAAATGGTCCTTAACAACTTTGCTGTGGGAACTTTTTTGAAGGAATTCCCCATGTCTACCTTTGCTCGTTACCCTCTACAAGGGCACTTGATTTGGTTCATTGCCCTCCATAAGGGCACTCAGCTTGGTTCACTGCCCTTTACAAGGGCACTTTCTCCTTTGGCTTTGGGGCAGCCCCTTGAACCTACCGATTGAACCGACTTTGGTTCAACAATTCAATGGTTCAATCAGTTCAATCTCTTTATTTGACTAAGTCTTTTTTATCTCTTAAACCAAATGCATTTGAACCATATGGCCATTGAACCTATTAAACCATTGTACTCATTGAACCTTTGAACCAAAGTGGTTCAATGGTTCAACGATTCAATGGTTCAAGCCTTCTTCTCTTTGTTAAGTGTTTTGAAGCCGTTAAACCTTGAAGCGATTGAACTTTAAAACTTGAAAAATGCGCTTAACTCTTGCTAATGACATTAAACCTTTGAACCCATTGCACCCGATGAACCAAAATGGTTCAAGGTTCAACAGTTCAATGGTTCAATCTTTGATTAGAAGCTTACCGATGGACATTTTTGATTGAACCAAGTCATTTAACCAACCTTGAAATTGCCTAAGTGTTGAGAGCTTGTTCAAAGGAAATCTTCCTTTGCTTTTCTACAGAGTCTATAGATTTAAATTTATAGAGTCCATAGATTCAAACCTATAGAGTTTGTAGAAATGAGTTCATAGAACTGGCAGAGTCCATAGAAATGAGTTTGTAGAACTTAGCCTATAGAGTCCATAGATTCAAGCCTATAGAGTCCATAGAATTGAGTCCATAGAAATGAGTCCATAGATTCAAGCTTTCAGATTTCATAGATATCTGAAAAATCTTGAATAATGAAGAATTTGAATGCTCAGAACAATTTTTGAAAAGGGAAGAGAGGATTTTGGTTTGTTGAACCAGAATAATTCATATGTTGTCCCAAAAATGAGCTGACATTTTTAGAAACAACAGTTGGCTCCAGTTGGGGAACTTCCTTTAGTTGGAATAGTTGAGGGGAGTACAAACTAAAATCTCTAGTGCTTTGAAGTATGCCATTGGGATATGGAGTCATGCTACCCAAAAATAAAGGATCCAAAAAATGAAAATTAAAAGAACAAAATAGACCTAAATACTATACAAATATACATATGTATAGGTGAACTTATCTGATACTTCAAAAATTGAAGTGTTTCAGATGTTTCCCATTGTAAGGTAGAGAAAAGAACATGCCATCTTGATATTTCAAAAGGAAGTTGTTCTCACCATTGAGATGATGGATAATAAATGGGACTCTCTAAAGAGAATCAAAATTCCCATGCATCCCCTTTGGTTCTCTTCTCTTGTCCCATAGTAGGACTTGATCTCTAACCTAGAAATCACAATTTTTTGATCTGGTCGAAGAGCTTCTTCTCCAGACTTTGATGCACAACAATTTGGTCCACCATAATAGTTCACTACTCATCCAACTCAGTCAAGTACATGATCCTCTTATCAATAGAGCTTTCATATGTCTGATCTTCAATTGCCTTAGCCAATTTTAATGCTGGAAATTTGAGGGTGATTGGAATCTCAGCATTAAGACCATAAAGAAGTTGGAAAGAAGACATACCAATTACCCTTTTTGGTGTAATTCTATCTACCCATAAAGCATCAAATAATGCTTTGTGCCAAGTTTGTTGGTTGTAATCTACCAGCTTCCTGATGATGGTCACGAGGTTCTTATTTCTCAATTTTGCTTGGCCATTTCCTTATAGAAAGTAATCAAAAGAGTGGGAGAAGGTGATCCCACAAAAAATAGAACTGAGTAATCTCCTAAGAAGTGAAACAAGCTACGTTGTCTATGATAATCTTGGTTAGGACCCCAAACCTGGAAATGATATTCTCCTTGAGGAAATTACATGCTACTTCTGAAGTAGCATGCTTGGTTGGGATAGCTTCCACCCACTTGGTGAAGCAATCAATTGCTGTAAGGACATAATCATGTCTAGCACTTGAAGATGGGTTTACATCTCCAATAAAATCAATTCCCCATTGTTGGAATGGTTCCTCTATGACCACTAGCTTGAGAGGCAGGGCAGCTAACTTGGGTCTCCCAACAAACTGCTAGCATAGTTCACATTTTCTTACCCACTTATATGCATCTTGGAAAATAGTTGGCCAATAATACCTGGTTCATAGAATTTTATGGGTAGTCACAAGAGAAAAAAGTGTCCTCCACAAGCTAGATTGTAGAAGGATTCCAAAAGTTGGCTTTGCTGCTCCTTGTCCACACAATGAAGGAACACTCCATCAAGGCTCCTCTTGTATAGACCATTGTCCCAAAGGACAAAATTGGTAGCTTTCAACTTGATAGTCCTCATTTCTTTATAAGATAGGTGAGAAAGACAATCACCATAAGTAAGGAAATGAGTAATACCTGAATACCACTCATTCGTGGTGGAGACAAAGAGGACTATTAGCATGTCTTCCACTTCTTTTTCTTTATGCCATGCTTCTTTGGGTCTTTTATCAACAATCAATTGACAAAGGCCCCTTCCCCACACCAACTTCATCAGTTTGATAACTAGATCAAACTCTTAGAATTTTGCAATCCAATTCCCCTTTTTGGTTCCAAACTCCTACTGAGTTAATATGGATTTAACTATGGTATCAAGAACCAAGGCAGTAGTGTGGGAATTTAGAATGTAAAAGCAAAAATGTTTCAATGCTTTTGGCACCTCATAAGCATGCTTCTCCATATTTGAATACTTTAGCTCATGAGCTTTAAGAGGATAGATCATGAAGGATATGGGAGATTCCACACCTTCTTCATTCTGCTGAACTAGAATTGCTGAAAGTATGTGCTCAGAAGCATAACTATACATCATGAAACCCTTGGTATAATTTGGACAAAAGAGAATTAGGGCATGGGCAATGGCTATTTTGATATCTCAGAATACCAATTTGCCTTCTTCAATCTAGCTAAAAGTGGCCTTTCCTTTCATCATATCCACAATATGACGAGTCTTCTCAGCAAACTCAGGAATGAATCTTCATAAAAAAATCACCTTTTTAAAGAAAAAATGAACCGCAGTCTTACTTGTGGGCAGGGTATGTTCCTAGATGGATTTGACTCTCTCTAAGTCAATCTTTATGCCTTCTCAGGATACAATGTGCCCAAGAAGCTTCCCTTCTATCACTCCAAAGACAAACTTCTTGGGGTTTAGAGAAATGCCATTCTGCCAGTAGCGTTCCAACACTTGTTGTAAATGGCGTGTGGTGAAGGTAGTCTTGTGTTGGTCTGCTTCACCAACTTCAACCTGATTATATCCTGAGAAGCTGTCTAGCATTGATAACATCTCTGAGCTAGTCACTATCTGAAGTACTTGATCCATGATGGGCAAAGGATAGTTATCCTTTAAAGATGACTAATTTATATTCTTGAAATCCACACAGATGCAAATTTCACCATTCTTCTTTTTTACAAGGACTACATTGGCAATCCATGTGGAATGATGGATTGGGAAAATTATCCTAGCATTTAGCATTTTTTGTATCTCAGATAGAATAGTACCTAATTTCTTTGGATTATACTACCAGGATTTATGCTTGTAAGGCACTGAATCATCTTTGAGAGGAATTTCATGGTGAATTTCCTCAAGCCTAAGTGACTTTAGATCATCATAAGAGTATGCCAAAACATCCATGTAATGGCAAAGCAAGTCAGTAAATTTGAGTTTCTCCTTTGGAGTATAACACTTCCCAATGTTCACCATCTTGGGATTTTCCTTGGTACCCAAATTTATCTGATCAAATCCCTAGGAGGAGTTTGAATCCATTTGTTGCTGTTTGATGAATTTGTCGTGCTTGTCAAACAATTTCTTAAGAGAAACTTCTCTTTTAGTAATTTTATTTCCTTTTAGCTATAGGAATTCTTCACCTACATCTGAATTCATTTTAGGAGCTGATTCAAGTTTCTAGTGATTACTGCCTTTGAAGTGAAGATGTTCAAAGCTATCTTTTTGTTCCAAAAAGGCGATGATTTGGTTGTCACCATTGAACACTTGCCAATGATTGGCATTATTAGGCACACTTGGTCTAAAGACCAATTCAATAGTGTACCTATTTCCTTTAAAGTCTAGGTGAATAATTAAGAGAGTTACTAAAATAGCTAGTGCATCAGCCTGGTCATTGAATTCTCTAAGAATGGCAGAGATGTTGAAAGCATCAAAGCTTTCAAGTTGGTCCTAGACTAGATTGCATTAGTGACATAATCTCTCATTTTTGGTTTGATACAAGTTCCTTACCTAACAAACCACCAGTTCAGCATCTCCTTTGGCATGAAGGAGTTTGATGCCTTTATCTCAAGTAGCCTTCAATCTAAGCAATAGAGATTCATACTCAATTGTGTTGTTGGTGTTGCTGAACTACAACTTGTATGAAGAAGGAGAAATATCTCCTTGATGAGATATCAACATGATCCCAGCTCCTGAGCTAGTAGAAGAATTACTGCCATCAAATTCTAGGATCCAAACATCATCAAAAATTGATCTTCTATTAGATTTTCTTTCATTAGAGAGGGAAGATCCTTTTTCATCTATACTACACACTACCAATTCTTTTGATGTCTCATCTGAGTCAATTCTTGGATCACCACCTATAGGAATTTTATCTAATGAAACATGAATATCTTCTGTGGTTAAGAAGTAATTACCCATGCATGAAGATTCAAACAAAATTTGAGCTTCAGAGGCTGATGTCTGAGTGACAACATATTTTGATTCCTTTTTAGGAAGTAGCCTCTACATGATGACTTTGACAGAGATCCTCACTTTAGATAGGTCCATGCTTAATTCTCCACCAACATCCTTGTAGAAATTTTGTCCTAGAAGAATGCCGTATGAGGCTAGAACATCAACCACTAGGACTGTCATCTTGATTCTTTTGTCTGGGAATATTGTAAATGCAAACTAGGCATCTTTGATTTTTCCCAGTAGAGGTACTTATTTGTTTCCCATAGAGAAACATCTCTTAAAGGTTTTGGTCAGCATGAGTCCAAGAGATTTTTCCATCTTGGTAGGCATGACATTGTTAGATGGTGAAATTGCTTAGTTTGTGACCATTTATCAATAGGGAAACATAGAAAGGCTCTATTTTCCTAGGGGCAACTGGAGGAGTAATGACAAGATTATTTGGGATGGACATGTTCTTTGGGGAATTATGAGTTACCTTTTTAACATCTTATCCTGCAAGTATGGCTTTATTATTCACACATTGAACTAACCTATCCAACTACTCAGGATTGGATTGCAAGAATTTGAATTTAGACATTTGAATTTTAGTCTTCTTAACATGGTTGATTATATCAAATGACAAAAATGGACTAGGAACAGAGGATAGGATTTCATCCTTTTGGTTTTTGGGAGGGGGAGGACTGATCTATGAGATTAAAGTAAAAGGTGCAAAGATGTTTGATGTACTTACCTTTTTATTACTCACTAGGTCTTTTCACTGGAAAGGTAGAGAAGTTCCTCATTTGGCAATTAAGATTACAGGCTGAGAACTTTCCTCTATTTTTCCTTTAGCAGCTTACTAGGTTGACTGGTTCTAGGACTAGGTGAATACAATATATGATCCATCAACTTCTTCACCTTTTCCTCTGGGTTCATCTTGGTAATTTAGGAAACCAATGTTGGAGTCACCATCTAATTATTCTTGGCCTTCTGCAAGGAGATCAGTGTCATTTTCTTGGTTTAATTCAGGTTGGAAAGAGAAATCAAATTTTATTTTGAGATATCCAACTACTAAATTAGTTGGGGGTGCTTCAATGGCAAGTTTCCACTATGGGGGAGGAAGATGATTTGGCTATCCTTGATTCCTAATAGCATTGCCTTAGTATGACTGATTGGGGAATGTCATTCTTGGCATATCTCTGTATGAAGGAGCTAAAGATATCCCTTGTGCCATTTTCTTTTTGAGAGCTAGCAACTCATTTGTGATCTTTTGCACCATTTGATTAGTGGTACCTATAGATGGATATTCAGAAGATGAAGAAGATTTACCTCTATTAGGACCTCTCCTTATCTTTCCTACCAAGATAAGGTCATCTTCCACCTTAGTGGCCAAATCTTGAGCTACAACAAGGTCTATTTGGCTAGCACATCTCAGTAAAAAACCCAGTTTAGGTAGCTGAGAGTTGATGAAGAAACATTTGAGGTTTTTAGGTGTTGGTTGAGCAATTGCAAGAATCTTGTTCCTTAGCCTGTTGAACTTGGCTATGAAATCCCTCATTGGTTAATGAGGCTCCTTATTCATTTGTGTGAGTTGAGCCAATAGGGCATGCACATCTTCTACAGACTTGAATCTGGCTTCAAATTTAGCTTTGAGAGTGTTCCATTCAGTCACAGTCTAGGCCTATAGATGATAGAACCAGTCTACAGAAGCACCTTGTAAAGTTTCCACGAATAGCCTGACTACTACATCTTCAAACTCCACACCTATTATGCCACAGGCTATGTTAAAGGCTATAATATATTCATTAGGATGAACCTTCCCATCACCATAAAACTTGGGGAAATTTTTCCTTGAGCTGCATGGTAGCTCATGTAGAGGTGGAGTTAAATTGAGTGGGCCAAAAGAGTTACCCCAAAGGCCTCTAACTACCATAGTAAGACTATGGAAATGTGGAATAAAAAATCTTAGAGGGGTAAGTATTGACAAAGCTTTATTAATAGTAGAAATGGAGGCTTTTTTTGGTAATGGAGACTTGAGTTTAGTAGGAGGAAAGCTCCTAGTTTGTTGGAGGTGAGATGGTGAAGGAAATAGATTAGAATTACTTTATTATACCAACTTAAATATAAAGTCAACAATACCCTTAGCCTTTTGGCTTCGCGTATATTGTGGATCTGCTAGAGTGTAAAAATAAAAATGGAAAAGAATTGGCACTACTTTAGCTTAAAGCTTGAGGCTTCAAACTACACATTCTTCCATAGTGAGATAAATAGGTAAGGCTATAATGATAATGGGTAAGACATAGAACATAGTCGCCAGAGTCTATAATGGATAAGGGAAGGGACTGCTTTAATCTAAAACTTAAGGCTTTAGATTGCATGTAAATCTCCAGTGGAGTCACCAAAAACTGTTGGGTGAATATTTTGTCACCAACTAACTGATGAGAAAAATATGTCTCTTCAACCACAACATAGGGAATTGGTCAGCCAAATGTGCAGGTTTACTACATCAAAAGGGGGCAAATCTCTCCTCTCATCAAGGGGAGGTTCCCTATAAATATGCAGGAGCTATATACTATATATATAAGCAAAAAATAACACTCAGGGGTAGGATAAATCATCCATATCTCTTTTATCAGAGATGATGTTAACAAATAAAAGAGGAGATCTTGGTGAAAATGTTGAAGACACTTCTCTTCTTTTAGAAGTTATCTTGCAGGAAATAGTGATAATTTTTTTAGATAGTGACAAGTAACTAATAACCAAAGGCGTAGTAACCAATACACTGAGATGTAGCACAAAGTCTCCACCTTAACTATCCAAGAGTGAGATATGAAGTACAATGAGGGCACAAAGTCATCCCAAGGTCCTTTACATAGAAATAGAATACGAAGGATAATGAGGTCACAAAGTCATCCCAAGATCCTTTACATAGGAAAAGAAAGAAAACACACTAAAGGCAATTATGGGGGCATAAAGTCTCTCCACAGTTGGCTTCAGGACACCTTTCTAATTATTTTCACTAATTTTGCTTATTCAATTAAATGGACAAATTTTTTATTAAGGATACATACATAAGAATAATTTCCCCAACAACCAAGCTATTCCAGCACAAAGTCTAAAAAGTCACTTGTTTTTTAATTCAAATAATGAAATATGATTAACAATCTAAGCTCAAAGTCTCAGTAATGCCTTTCAATTTGGGCAAAGTTTTGTTTCTGATAACAGAGAGATATCTCCTTTAAAACAATAAGAGAGAGTCTAATATATAGTGCTCCAAAAAGACTTCGGTTCTTTGTTTCACAAAAAAAACTTATGATGCATTCAATGTCTTTAATGCATTTAAAATTCTATCCATGGGCTATGCTAAAATCAAGCATCAATTTTTAATATGGGCCACTTGATGTGTTTCCTGATGTGTGCACAACTGTTCGCTCTACTCAATGTATAAAAATAAGCCGCGCCATTGAATGTTCATGCTCTTTGATGTCCACCTAGTGGACTACTTTACCTTCTAGAAATATATCCCATGCATAGATATTTCTAATATTTATCTATCATTCCCCCTTTCCTTACTATATTCCATCCTTATCTATGTGATTTGAGCCCTCAGGATATCTCTTTGGTTGTTCACTAAATTTTTTCACAGGGTCTGTGCTTAAGCCTACAAGGATCAACAATTATTTCATTATCACAAATTTGATGTGTTTGGGTTTGTCATTGTTTAAAATCCAATAACTAGTTGGTTGCCCTAAATTTGATAGCTATGAGCCAATCATCCTTCTTAGCAATTATTTCATGCCTTTCCTATTTTCTCTAGCCAGTTTCCACTGATCTCAACAAGTGATATGTGGCGTGTTCCACTGTGAAATAGGTGAGGACATGTGGCAGCATTCGCTTAACTTATAGAGGCTTTAGATGTATTTTGAGAGTCCCATAGAAGATGACATGTGGCAGCTTCTACTGAGCTTTAGAAATAATATATAAACATTAAGACTCATTTGGACTCATGTAGATGATGACACGTGGTGCATTTCACTCAATTTAGTAACTCACTCGGGCCCCACCACAGTCCTTATGAAACAAAGAAGCAGAAGGAAGAAATTGTGGATGTTGACACTTGTCAGCTTCTACCAAGTTTTACAAGGGCCATGTGGCAACTTCTATCATATTTAGAAGCAAATTATAATGGGTCTCAATAGAAGAAACTTGACAACTTCTGCTTGACTTTATAAGGGACATGTGGCAGCTTTCGCTGCACTTTGAGGTTTGATCTTTCCTGGAGGGAACTTGCCCTTTGGGGTCTTGAGAAATGGTCCACTTTCCTTAGTAAGAGCCTCCTAAAAGGGTACCTACCCTTCAGGTGGTCTTGGGATGGCCTTTAGGCTTTTATTTTCTCAGCGGGATTTTGCTCTTTTGGCAAACTTTTACCACTCTTTTCCTTCAGACAAAAAGTTTGAAGGAATTCCTTCAGACAATTTGTCCAAAGGAAATATTCCTTTGTTTTGCCTTAGTCAATTTTCCATCAGGTTCTTGCTTTTGAGCTTTCTTCTCAGGTGAATTCCTTCAACATTTTATCTGAAGGAAATGGTCCTTAACAACTTTTCCATGGGAACTTTTCTGAAGGAATTCCCTATGTTTGCCTTTGCTCACTACCCTCTGCAAGGGCACTCGATTTGGTTCATTACCCTCCATAAGGGCACTCAGCTTGGTTCACTGCCCTCCACAAGGGAACTTTTTCCTTTGGCTTTGGGGTATCCCCTTGAACCTACCAATTGAACCGACTTTGGTTCAATAGTTCAATGGTTTAATTGGTTCAATCTCTTTATTTGACTAAGTCTTTTTTATCTCTTGAACCAAACAAGTTTGAACCATATGGCCATTGAACCTGTTGAACTATTGTACCCATTTAACCTTTGAACCAAAGTGGTTCAATGGTTTAATGGTTCAATGGTTCAAGCCTTCTTCCCTTTGATAAGTGTTTTAAAGCAATTGAACCTTGCAGCAGTTAAACTTTGAACCTTGACAAATGTGCTTAACTCTTGCTTATGACGTTGAACTTTTGAACCCATTGAACCTGATGAACCAAAATGGTTTAAGGTTCAATGGTTCAATCCTTTCTTAGAAGCTTGCCAATGGACATTTTTTATTGAACCAAGTCATTGAACCAACCTTGAAATCACCTAAGTGTTGAGAGTTTGTTCAAAGGAAATCTTCCTTTGCTTTTCTGTAGAGTCCTTAGATTTGAATCTGCAAAGTCCATAGATTCGAACCTACAAAGTCCATAGAAATGAGTTCATAAAATTGGTAGAGTCTATAGAAATGAGTCCATAGAACTTAGCCTGTAGAGTCTGTAGAAATGAGTCCATAGAACTTACCCTGCAGAGTCCGTAGATTCAAGCTTGTAGAGTCCGTAGATATTTGAAAAAGTTTGAATAATGAAGAATTTGAATGCTCAAAACAATTTTTGAAAAGGGAAGAGAGGATTTTGGTCTGTTGAACTAGAATAGTTCATATGTTATCCCAAAAATTAGTTGACATTTTTAGGGACAATAGGTATGTAGGTTATTTCATCACAATGTGGTGTTGAAGATGTCCAACCTACCCCACTAATAAACACACTTTTCTGCTTGTATCAATCAGATGCCTTAGCAACATGGAGGATTATGGTTTTCTCATAAAATCAATCAAATCATGCCATATATAGGGTTTTATATCTCATACAAATATGAATATGCCTTATATATCTATACATAGGTGCACCGAAAAGCTCAAAATAATCTTGCATAGAAGACACTACCACAAAAATAAGAACACTAATGCCACATGGTTCTACTATCCAATTAGGGTGATACTATCCAAGAGTGGGTTTTACACCTAGATCTTATTTGAGACACTCATACTAGTCCCTAACTTAGTTTCCATCCTCTAGATCATCCATCTCAGTCACTTTCTAGCTAAGTTCTTATTTGAAATATTTATTACAATTTTTAGAAAGGTGAAATTAGTCAATTTTGTAACAAATTAGCAGATGTATTTATTGTGTATTTATACCCTAATTTACTATACTCAATTATTTAAAAACATAGGATTTACATTCTATAAGTCCTAAAAGGTTAAAACATTTAGTGAACCTGCCTTACTTCAAATATTACATAAAACCTAACTCTAGATAACCCTAGGGTTTATGTTTCCAGTATTCTAAGACCCATATCAAAATTTTAGATCCATATATCTTTTTATTTTTCTTTGATATAATCATGATATAATAGTTTTATCACTTTTTTTTGTAAATTTTAATAATTTCATTTACATGTTTGTTTCCTTTAATTCAAAATGAACTCAAAAAAGACATAAACACATGTATGGATGATGATTTATATCAATTGTAATGTATGTCATATTTCATTCTATCTATAGCATGTTATTTATAGCTTATGAAAAATTCAATTAAGAAATAAACCCTTACATATATAGAGGATCTATTAGATAATCTAACAACTATGTTTCAAGTTTTCATAAGAAGGAATCTCCTTCTCCTCCTCAAATCCATGAGAGTGATAGCTACTTTCCCTCTAACTAGGTCCATGCTATCACTCCTCCATAAGATGAAGTAGCCTATATTATTTTTACTAAGGCCTATGTTCAACATATCCACACATCTCTCCTATAAGTTGTGTGTCTACATATTCAATCAAAAGTAACTAGGGTTTGCACTTGTGAGACTCTAAGGGATCAAATTACTAGTATGAGTAGGCTAATATCATAATTTTAGAATAACAATTAATTATTAATTAAAAGGGTCACATTATTGGAAAATCACATTGCATGTCCACAATCTTAAAAATATGCTAATGTAAACCATGTATATTCATATATACCTAGAAAAGTTGTGCCTAATACTCTTTCATGTCCAAATCATAAAGTACAATGCAATGCATCTATTATAAATGGTTCAAAAATATTACAAGGGTTAAATAAGATATCTAGTAAGATACTAAGGGATATTATTAAAACTAAGTTGATCAACCTACCACCCCTACACCTAATGAGCATATCCAAATATTAGTGCATATCATAGAATGCATGAAAAACACATCGATTCATGTTTAACATTGAAAAATAAAATACAATAGAAATGGACACATATGAATCAAATAGTGATACATTATCTAAAAAAATATAATGGCACATGTACAAATTTAAAAAGATTCAAATTCAAAAATAGTGCAAAAATGGTTACCAAAGCATAACTTAGAACAATAAAAGGTTCAAAAAGTATAATCAAAGCAAGAAATATTACAACAAGCATAGGTAAAGCAAGTAAGAGATGCAAATATACCTCTCCAAAATGAGGCTCAACATTCAAAGTGTATGGGTTTGGTAAAAAATATCTACAAGAGTTTGATTATCATGGTCAAGATTTAGGCAAGTAGGCCCAAGGAATCACTTATCTTATTCTAGTAGTTGATAATGTTGGTCAATAAGGTTTGGGATTTATTGAACATCCTAAGTCAAATAATTTATATATATAGTTTATCAAGTCAAAAGTTTTGATACATAGGAAATGTTACAAAAATATCAATAAATTAAGTTATAAAGTTAAAATCATGCTAAGCCAACAAGCATTCTAAGAAAAGGCTTTCTATAAAATGATCCTCCACATCACCATATGTCTACAATAAGCACTGTTTCAAAGAAAAATATCATAATTAATATTCCAAATCACAATTTAGAAAGGTAAACTCCAAAATATGATACAATATCCTCTAACATTATAGGTTATTATGATTATTATATTTTGATAACGAATAATACCCATATTCATATTGAAACACCATTCAAATACAACATAGAAATCACACTATAGAAGAGATTACCATTCTTATTTTTGACATAGGCCACATTGATAATGAGTCTCACATGAGACTCATGCATTTGTAGTGTTCCTCCCTAATTGTACATAGTTTCCTTCTTTCTTGCTCATTGTAAAAAGTTTCAATTTTAGGTTGCTTGTACATATCTTATATCTAGAAAATACAAAAAAAAATGATATTTCATAAACATAAAAACATTCAAAGATTTTACTTAAAAAATAAAATTATAGATTTTATAAATTACCATTTTTACATTTCTTATATTTATCAAATATTACATATGCTTGCTATCTTAGTATAGTTGGTTTTATCATACATATATGCTTCACTTGTTCTTGTTGAGTGTTTACAGATTGATTATAGGACCTAGGTCCACTACACTAATTAGGATTTGCTATTATCCACCCACTGGGGGCATATACATAGATACATAGTTTCTTCATTTGACACATTCACCTATTTGGGGACACCCTATACATAGTTTTGATTACTATGTTCTATATTTATACACTATACATCATAGATTTATCATTGTTATATCTTGATTTTGATCATGTTACACTTACTCAAATTTTTTTCTAGATAATACTACTTTAGACTATGCATATGTACCTCATGGCTCTTACATATATTTGTATTACATGTTCATGCATGCTTTTATTTTTAGTTTTCCTCATTTAAAATTGATTATATCTCTATGTTTCTTCTATCTGAGGGAATTTGAATATGCCATTACTATTTGGCTCTATTCCACTTCTTTTTTATAATATGTATGCTTTGGACATGTTTCCATGTCCTTGTGTGTACCTTCCTTATTGTGTAAGTAGACATTTAAACATGTATTTATATGTAAATCTAAGACAAATTTATTTCTATTTGTGCATGTGGACATTTGACCATGTCCTTGTTTGTTTTGATTTCTCAAGTTTAATGACATATGCCCATTCCCTTATATTGTGGCCCCTTGGCCTACTTTACATACCTCATGTGTGTTGTATGTATGCTTTATTATATGAATCATGGATATGTCACTTGTATTTTTCTTGTTACACACTCTAGTTTTAGATGTCATGAACCACATCATGCATCTCCCCTTCCTAATTGGGTGTCATGATGGACATCATGTCCCATCCCTCTGGGTAGCTACTCAATTATTACTTAGATTTGATATTACATACATTTTCATATGTATCTTGACAACCTTGTGAATGTTAGGCATAACATACATCAAACATTATAAAATTATGCTCAAATTATCTTACATTCCAATGCTATCTATGCACATTATATTTGATTATTACGTAGATATCATATATGCTCTAGCTAACACACATCTTATGGAGATTTTTATTTTAAATACAGTTATTACATAGGTTTAAAAACTCCCCTCAAAATAAGGGGCATTCATAGGGGTTTATCATACATACCAAGCTATCATAATGCATTCATAGTATAATTTCAACACACAAACTGAGAATATAAAAGTCAAACTCAAGTAAACACAGTGGAAAATAGTGACACATAGATCTATACATTTACATAAAATTTAAAATATACAAAAATTAGTGCCCAAATTAGGACACTAGTGCCACATGGTGATACTATCCATGATATGTCACATTGTTTATTATCCTTAGTTTTATAAAAATCTATCTTTTCTAGTAAAGTAAATTAGGTATAGTCCAAGTTGCATAGGTTTAATTACATATTTACCAGTTTAACTCAGATTTATATAAGTTTAGCTCATATTCATACTAGTTTACTCAGATTGGGGGCATCACATATGACATGACCATTCCCATTTTTAGTTTAGATACTTAGATACAGATTATTACAACTCAATCTAGAATCTATGTGCTTAGATATCATATTTGGGGGCATGTGTGAGGAACATTATACTATATTCTCACTTACTCACTATTTGATTAGATGGAATGAAAAATTTCATGTCATTATCTATGTTGTATACATTAAACATCATATTTTAGGTTACACATTAGTTTCATGCCTTAATCCATCTACAATGGTTGGCATTCCTAAGTGGCTAAGAGATGCCTAATATACTCAAGTGGCCACAGAGTTGATACCTCTAGTTAGACATTTCCAATTACTTCACACTATTTCAATTTCAAATGGCTTTACTATTGACACTTAGATTTTTACCCTTGAGGAGATGTTCAGATCTCCTCATCCAAGTGGAAAAATGGAGACATCTCTCTTGCTATGGGTGACAGTTTCATTGAGATGAATATCTAGATAAGGGGCTAGATCCCCTTGATGCACCTTTAAATCTCTCTCTCTAACTTAACAATTTGTGTATAAAACAGGTTAAGGAAAACAACTAAGAAACCAGAAGGTGATGCACCAATGTATAATGTCCTCCCAATTGACTAAAACAACTACTTAAATACAAACACGGTGTTTTTCACATAAGACTCACAACTCAGGATTCATTACCACATTAATGTTTCATAGGTTAGATTTAAGAAGGTATATGATTCTTAAAAAGGGAATGAATGATTCCAAAGAGGGATACAATAATGAACCACTTATAAGATATTTATACACTCTAGAAAATAATACTAGCAAAGACTTGTTACAATCTCCTTTCTAAAAATTGGTAGACCATCAAGAGTACAAGCTAGAAAAGATAATCATTCACTAAACTAGACCAAAAAGATTCAAGTCATTACTCAATATTACAACATATGAGTGGTAACAACACTTGTATATTTATTCAAGAGTTATTCAAGTACAAATCTAGCTAGAGTTTTCCCAATAATCAGTGGAGGCTACCCATAGAACCAAAAGAATGCATATATATAGATTTTGAGAGAGGAATCAAACAAAATAAGTCTAAAGGTCACTCAAACATGTGTCACCTTGAGAATACCAATTACAATTGTATGTGAAAGAGAAGTAAGGCAAGTCATGCCATGTTAGGAGGTTTACTTGTCTAAAAGAAGTCATGAGAATGGTGAAAAGTGGCATAAGACCTTCAAAATTGACACAAGAAATGATTTATATCAAAAATCATCTATGAGCATTCAAAAATAAATATAGAGGAGCCAACACATAACACTACTGAGGGAAATGGGATCTATGGAAATATTTAAAAAATGATTTTATTAACTACCATCCATCCTTTAGACACATGTGTTTATTGATTTCATGGAGGCTCTTTGATTTGGTCAGCTGCCAATAATGACTTGAACCATCAACTTGTCCATTTGTCTTACTTTATCTGTACTAGATGCTCAAGATTCAACCATTTTTTACCTCCACATTTTCTCTCATGTTATCTCCAAGTATTTTGACATCAATGGCTATTTTCCATAGTTTGAAATTGATATTTACATCACCTTCACCTTCTTTATTCATTTAGAACACTTTCCTTGGACTTAAGCTTCTTTAGGACCTTTGTCAAGTGCTCCTTAAATATGGAAAGTGCCCTTTGAATCATGAAAAGTGCCCTTTCAGGACCTCTAAATGGAACACCTTTTCTTGAAAGATATCTTTCAAGGAAATTATTTGGGGTACTTGGCTTCAAAGGTGTCCTTCAAAAAGATTTGTCTTAATCACTTTTCTTGAAGCAAACCCTTTGGGATTTTTGGTTTTGACCATTTTTGTGGACAATTTCCCAAACAAATTCCTTTGGAATTTTTTCCACATTAATTTATTTGGGCTATTTAATGAACTTTTATCTTTTGAAAATTGACTATTTGGTTCTTTGAAATGTTCCTTTAGGTTTCTTGAAGTGGAACTTCAAAAATTTGGAATGACCCTTTTATACTTTGAAAAAGACCTTTTATGAAAGGAAACATACCCTTAGGGGAAATCAAAAAGCATCATCAATTTTTATAAAATGACCCCTTTATCTTCTTGTAAATGATCCTTCAATAATTTGAAAAAGACCCCTTCAAAAATATTGAAGTGCCCTTCAGAAAAGTTGTAAGCACCATTTCAGCTTTTCAAAATAACTCTTCGAAGATCTTGTAAATTAACCTTCTAAAAGGAAAATACCGTTTATATTTTTTGAATAGGACACCCTAATTCAAAAGTACTCTTCAAAAATGTTGGGAATGATCCCTTGAGGAAAACTAAGAAGTACCATTTTCCCTAAGTGCCCTTTTGAAAAAATTGTTTCAAATAAAATGTTTGAAAAAATTCTTGACACTTTGAATAAAAAACATGAAACAAAACCTCCAAAGGAAATAACACTTGGCCAAAACACCAAAATAAAGTCTCTGAATGAAATAATACTTGGTATTTTTACTATGGATCAATGAGAAATACTCCTTTTGATTAAATTTTTTGAATACTGTACTTGGCCAAATTTGAAAGATGCAAACTTGGGAGTGAAATTTGACCAACATTCTTAGTGATTCCTAGGTATGGAATGCTTGCTATGCCTAAGACCAGTTACCTAAATCCTTATATTGGGCATAGAGTCACACATATAGGCACCCAAAATTACTTGAAAAAACCTTTGGTTTAATAGACACAAGCTGGTTGATCCACATGTATAAAGGCAAAGACACACACCAAATAAAAGGAAGGAAACACACCTATGCTAAAAAGCACTTAGGGAACATAAAAACAAACCAAAGGAAACATGAATTTGTTCAAATAGAACACTTAGGGAACACAAAAACTAAAACAAAACTAGAAAAAATACACACACATATGCTACTATTTATAAAATAGACTTACGAGGAATAATAGCAGAACTTTAGATGTATCCCATTCACAACAATAAGAAATTATTCTCCATTCATCTTGATCATCTGAAAAGAGTTAATTTTCTTGCAATTGATAATGATGTAAAGGCCTTTCCATAAAGTGTCAAAATTTATATGTTTTCCTAGTTTTGCTCTATCTTCATCCCATTTTAGAACCAAGTCACCTTCCTTGAACACTCTTGTACTTGCTCTTTTATCAAAGGAATTATTCATGAGTACTTGGTAGTGTTTCATGGTATTATGTGAAATATCCATTTATTCTTGTATTTGTATTAGTTTTACCCATCTAACATCCATTAGATTATTTTCAAGTAATTCTAGCTGATGTGCAAGTCCTAGAGTAGGGAGCTCTTAAAAGATGAACAACCTAGCTTCTCTCTCATAAACAAGCATAAAGGGAGAGTTACCAATTGATATTTTAGGAGTAATCCTATCAAACCATAAGGCTATCTTAAACTTGGTATTCCATTCTCTATTATTATTCTCCAATGTCCTCTTAATGATCTCGATGAGATTCTTGTTAGTAGACTCAACCAATCCATTACCTTGAGGGTAATAACTAAATGAGGTACTCAAGTAAACTCCATTCCTAATTTCCCACTCAAAATTTTTAGAACCCATGAAATCAAGTGCATTATTAGAAATGATAGTATAGGGAACCCCAAATCTTGTTGTGATACTCTCATAAAACTCCAAGATTGCATTTTCATTTGCCTCCTTTAATGTAATAGCCTCTACCCACCTTGTGAAGTAGTCAATACCAGTCACTATACATTTGAGTCTAGAACTTGATAGAGGGTTGATCACACCAATGAAATCAAGGCTCCATTGCATGAAAGGCTAGTCTACTTGGATAAGATTCAATGGAAGGGTTGTAAGTTTATATTTACCTATAAAGAAGGAACATTGAGGACATATCCTAACCCAAGAGTAGTAATCATTGAAAAGGCTAGGCCAATAACACCCAACCCTCATTATCTTTGTAGCTATTGTTTTTGGAGAGAAATGACCTCCATCTACACCATTGTGAAACTTTTCCAACAAGATGAAAAACTGATCATTGTCAAAACACCTTAGTAGCACACCATTCACATCCTTCTAAAAGAGAATACCATCTACAAGACAATAAGTAATGGTTTGAAATCTAAAATACATTCTTTATGACTTGTTCAAACCATTAGGACAATCACCATTTTGGAGGAAACCAATTATTTATTGTGTCTAACTTTGAATTGGTATATGAACAATTGGTTGGGGATGAGCTTGATTAACCAAGACTTCTTGCCTTGGCCCTTGAAGATCTGAAGCTAGATGTTCACACAACCCCTTTCCTATTACCAAGTTTGTTACCTTGATATCAACATCATACTCCATTACCTTTGTGATCTACCCAACTATCTTCTCATTTAGGTCTTTGCTTAGGAGGAACTCTTTGGTGCTAGGATGAGAGACCATGACATGTATCTTGTTATCTAAAACCATGTGCCTAAATGTTTTCAAACCTATTATCATAGCTAGATCGTGCTTTTTAACAAATGTGTACTTGAACTTATAATCTTCCAATACTTGACTAAAGAATGTAATGGGTCATTAAATTTCCTCATCATTATTTTGTATAAGCATAGCTAAGATTGTGTCAAGGTTAGAAAAAGTATAGAGTATGAAATACTTGGTAATGTTTGGGTTCAAGAGAGTAGGAGATTGGGAAATTACTTGTTTGATTGCCTCAAAATTGTTCTTACCTTCCTTTTTCCAAGCAAAATCTTGGTTCTTCTTGAGCATGGTTGTGATAGGATTTACCAAAGTAGAAAATCCTAGATTAAACCTTCTTAAAAAGTTGATATTGCCTAAGAAACTTTGTAAACCTTTCTTGTGTAGAGGCAAAGACAAGCCTAGAATGGCTTCAATCCTTTTAGGATCAATAAACAATCCTTCTTTTGACATAATGTGACCCAATAAATTTCCTTCATGAATAACAAAGATATATATTTTTGGATTAAGATAAAATCTAAAATCTCTACACTTATCAAAGACTTGCCTTAGATGTTTCATCTGGTCATTAGCATCCTTAGAAAAAATAGCTATATCATCAAGGTATACAAGCAAAAACTTATTGATCAAACCTTTAAAGGCCATGTTCATTGCTCTTTGGAAGGTAGAACCAACATTAAACAAACCAAAATGCATCTTTATATATGTAAATGTTCACCATTTTGTGGTGAATTTTGTCTTGAATTGATCCTCCTCATTCATTAATATTTGGTTATAACCTGAATAGCCATCAAGTAGTGAAAATCATTAAGAACCTAAAACCACTTGCAAAATATACTCCATGGAAGGTAGTGGATAATGGTCTTTGAGTGAAACTCTATTCAAATCCCTAAAGTCTACACAAATTCTGATCTCTCCACTCTTATTTCAAATAGGTACAAGGTTAGCTACCCAAGTTGAGTGTTTGATAGGAAAAATAATCCTAGACTAAATCTATTTGGCGAGTTTTTTTCATTAGTTCCTCTATCTTGGGATTAATAGGCCTTTGCTTTTGCCTAACTAGTTTATCTTCAAGTTCTAACTCAATGGTGTGATGAGATAGAATTGGATCAAACCCTTTAAAATCCTTGTAATCCTAAGCAAATATATCATGAAATTCTTTACACAATTCAATGAAGGCTCACCTTTAGGAAAGAGAACATATCTTACCAATTTTCAAAAATTTGTCCTTAAATATCAAGATTATTTCATAGTTATCTTCCTTTGTAGACATGCTTACCCTTTCCTTCCTTCTTTGATCATCTTCATTGAACACACTCTCCAAAGTAACTATCCCCTTTGGTATCTTGTTTGTCTTCAGCTAAATAACTTATTCTTCATATTGATTATGAAGTTTCTTTTGGTTTTTTATAGAAATTTTTTCTTCATTTTGTATGAAGTATACAATGTGTTTATAAATCTCAAAAACTTGAAAAGACACTTCATTATATAGAATATAAGGTCTCATAATGGCCTTGATGTGAGGTTGGTCCTTTTCTTTACTTACATCAACAACTATATCTAAATGTGCTCCTATCACAACCAACCTGTTAGCATGTTTATTTGAGTCTCTTGGTATAGGTTGGATATGAAAAGAATAAAAGTCCTAAATTATATCCCACACCCTATGATTGAAGGACTTAATCAAAGGTTTCTTGGATGTATCTTAGTTTCTCACTTGATGTATAATCAATTCATTATCTCCATATACCTTCAAATTCTTAATTCCCTTTCTCTTTACCCATTAGAGGCCATGAATCAAGCCTTCATATTTTGATGCATTACAAATACAACTAAATTATAATATATATGAAGAATAATATTGGTTATTTTAGGGAGAAACCAACATGACACTATCTCCTACCTTACCTTACTTCTAGAGCCATAAAAAAATCATTTCCCATATCCCTTCAAGTTCATGATCCTAATTAGTGAGTGATGGTATAGGAATGTTCTTCTCATGCATACAGTATACCCCAAATTTAGTTTCTTCTATGAATTCATAGGGGTCATGATAATAAGTTTTAGTATCATAATCATCAAGAAGAGGTAAAAAATACATTCAAGGGGAAAGGATGTTTCACCACCAATGGCACCTTCTTCTTGCTCACTAATCATACAATTCTAGTTTGAACTTGTCTCCACATATGGTTAAATGTGGAAAATTTCCAAGAGATATGTTATTATAGTTACTTTAGCTCCATATCTTGTTCTAAAATATAGAAAAGACCAATCAGCTACAAGGTACCCTCCAATCTTAGCCATGAAGTCTCTTGATAAGAAAATAGAAAAATGAGTTAGAAGATCAACCACCACAATGTCTTGTAGGATGGGGAAACTTAGAAAATAATACAAGAAAACTTTCAAAACTTTAAATAAACCCACCATCTTGGCTAGAATTCCAACAAGCTGTGACACACCCTTACTATGAGGCTCATACTTCAGTCCCAACTTTTTAGCAACCACCTTAGGGATAACCATGGTATTAGCTTTACTATCCACAATACAATTATGAACCAATTTGTCTCCCACAATGAGTGTGAGGTAGGAAGGTCGAGGCTTTTAATATTTTGTGGATGGTTCTAGGACATAATTAGGTGTGTTGGTAAGGGCTAGAACATTGTGTCTTAGAATTTGAGGGGCCACATGAATGTTTAAGAGTTATTCTTTTAGAAGTTCCTTTTGGCCAATCATATGTGATACTTCCCAAAGAGAAATGCTTGTCTTGTTTTATTCAAAGAATCAATAATGTTTAGAGATGAATTATTCACATTGTCTTGCATTTTTGATGGCAATGAGGGATCTTAAATTTGTATTGGAGGTTTGGCAGCCTTGCTCACATTCTAACTTTAAGAAGTAATGTGACTAGTAGGATCTATGACATTGGTACTTTCACTTTGTGATCTTGGAGAGGCACTAATTAGAGTCAATTGTGATGATTGATTATCTCATAAATCCCTCTTTTTATCCCTTGTGTTGGCTGCAATTGATGTATTTTGATTCAACACATAATTGTATTCTACTTAAAAGTTCATAAAACTAGTAATTTGGCTACTACCTTATCCTTAAACATAGATTTGCATAATATTCAATTATTTTGATGTAACATAAGGAGTAGATCCTTCTTGAGATACCAAATCTTGATTACCTTCTCCAACATTATGCATAAACTAACCTTGATATTTCCCCTAATGATCCAAATGTTCCTCTCCTTGAATTAGATTGGTGTGGACTAGAACAATAACCTTTGTGGATGGAGTGGAATTAGGATTATAGGCATTGAGATACCTATTGAAACCTTGTCAACCTTATCCTCTTTTTTAGTTAGTGTATTGGGGTGGAGGTCTATAGACTTGTTGAGGATAGTATTGAGGATTGGGTGGAGAACTTGCACATATTTATGCTTGCTTGAGCTAGGCTTGCAAAAACCAAATCATCTCATCTTTATCTATAACATCATCCACATTCTTGGGAATGGTTTTAGGTTTGACATTTGTGTTGCGAACTTGTGCTGTGCTTGGGGCTTTAACTAAAATATGAGAAAACAAAGGAATGGAGACTCTTGGAGGTAATTTCCTAGCATGTATCTAACTATTCTCAACTTTAATGGCTATCTCATATGCCTCAGGTAAAGTAAATCCTCCCATTGATTGAAATATTACTACCACATCAGTTCCAATAGCATTGAGATAGGTAGGAAATATAAATCTTGGAGGAGGCCTCATAATAGGTGGCAACCTACACCATGTCCTTTGAAACCTTTCATTGAAATCTCTTATGGACTCATTAGGACCTCTCTTTATCACATTCATCTGGTGAATTAGTGAGGTATGGTCACTCTTATTCTCAAACCTATTCACCAACATCTCTCTAATGTCATCCCAATTAGTAATACAACCACCTTCTAACTTTTTATACCAATCAAGTGCCTTACCCTTTAAAGATAATGGAAAGTAATCTAATAGCTATGTTAGCTTGGGTGATATTATGGAAGTTTCAAAAGTTTTAAATGTCCCCAATGTGTTTGGATGGGGTAATAGGACCTTCTCCATTGAAATTAAGGAGACTTTTGGTAGCATTGGGAGGAATAAGATCCTATGCAGGAAGGATAATTGGATTTTGGGTTTTGAAGGCTAGGAAAGGATGTCTTCTAGCCATATTTTCTTCCTCTTATTGATCCCCTTATTATTATATTCCCTCAACTTCTTCTTCTTACTCTTCAAAACCTTCATATTCTGGATCTCTAAATGCTAAAAATGGTTTAAGATGTTGTTCTTGAAGAGGAGTTTCACGTAGAGGGACTCAATTGAAGGCTCTACTAGAAGATGATCTAGTGAAGACCATGAATTATAATGTGAATAAATTTATCTAAAACCAAAAATTCTCACCTTTTAGAGTCTCCAAATTCTAGATTAAAGATACTTTTACAACCTTTCACTTGTCAAGGCCAACATTCACCTTAACATGGAAATAATTAGGACTAGCTGTCCCATTAGGCATGCCAAAATTATTGACACTTAGATTCACACGCTTGAGGGGATACTCATATCTCTTCATCTAAGTGGAAAAATGGAGTCATATCTCTTGCTGTGGGTGATAATTTTGTTGAGATGAATCTCTAGATAAGGGGCTAGCTCCCCTTGATGCACCTTTAAATCTCTCTCTCTAAAATAATAATTTGTGTATAAAAAGGGTTAAGGAAGAAAACTAAGAAACCAAGTGATGATGGACCAATGTATAATTTACTCCTAATTGACTGAAACCACTACTTAAAGACAAATAAGGTGTTACTCACACAAGACTCACAACTCAGGATTCATTACTACATCAATGTTTCATATGCTAGATTCAAGAAGGTATATTCTTAGGAAGATAATGAATGATTCTAAAGAGGGATACAATAATGAACCACTTATAAGATATTTATACACTTTATAAAAGAATACTAGAAAAGACCTATAATAATATCCTTTCTACAAATTGGTAGACCATAAAGAGTACAAGCTAGAAAAGACAATCTTTCACTAGACTAGACCAATAAGATTCAAGTCATTACTCAATATTACAACATATGAGTGGAAACAACACTTGTATATTTATGAAAGAGTTCTTCAAGTAAAAATATGGCTAGAGTATTCCTAGTAAGTAGCGGAGGCTACCCAAAGAGCTAAAATAATGCATATATATAACTTTTGAAAGAGGAATCAATTAAAGGAAGTCTAAAGGTCACTTGGACATGTGTCACCTTGAGAATATCAATTATAATTATATGTGAAAGAGGAGTGAGGTGAGTCATGTCATGTTAGGAGGTCTACTTGTCCAAAATAAGTCATGAGAATGCTTGAAAGTGGCATAATACCCTTATAATTGACACATGAAACAATTTCTATCAAAAATCATCTATGAGCATTCAAAATTAAAAATAGAGGAGCTAACACATATCACTGATAAGGGAAATATGACTTATGACAATATTTATAAAATGATTTTCCTAACTACCAACCATCCTTTAGACACCTATGTTTATTGATTTCATGGAGGATCTTTGATTTAGTTAGCTAACAATAATGATTTGAACTGTCAACCTATCCATTTTGCTTGCTTTGTCTACACTAGATGCTCAAGATCCAACCATTTGTTACCTCCACATTTTATCTCTTTTCCCATTAAGTATTTTGACACCAACAACTATTTTTTTTAGTTTAAAATTAATGTTTATAGGGCCTTCACCTTCCTTATTCATTTAGAACACTTTCCTTAGACTTAAACTTCTTTTAGACCTTTGTCAAGTGCTCTTTAACTATGGAAAGTGCCCTTCAAATCATGAAAAGTGCCCTTTTAGGACCTCTGCATGGGACACTTTCAGTTGAAAAATATATTTTAGGGAAATTATTTGGGTCACTTGGATTCAAAGGTGTCCTTTGAAAAGATTTGTCTCAGCCACTTTTCTTGAAAGAAACCCTTCGAGCTTTTTACTTTTGACCATTTTTGTGGACAATTTTCTTGAAAAAATTCCTTTGGACTTTTTTCCACATTAATTTATTTGGGATATTAAATGACCTTTCAATTTTTTAAAATAGATCATTTGGTTCTTTGAAATGTTCCTTCAGGTTTCTTGAAGTGGACCTTTGGAACTCTGGAATGATCCTTTGGCAATTTAAAAAAGACCTTTCCTGAAAAGAAACATACCCTTTGGGGAAATAAAAAAGTAACATTAGATTTTCTAAAATGAACCGTTTGGCTTCTTACAAATGACCCTTTGGAAATTTGAAAAAGACCCCTTCAGAAAGAATGAAGTGCCCTTCAAAAAAGTTGCAAGTGCCCTTTCAACTTTTGGAAATGACTCTTTGATGTTCTTGAAAATTAACCTTCCAAAAGGAAAATACTCTTTAGATTTTTTGAATAGGGCACCTTGCTTCAAAATTACCCTTTGAAAAGATTGGGAATGATCCCTTATGGAAAAGCTAAGAAGTAGCATTTTCCTTAAGTGCCCTTTTGAAAAAACTATTTTAGATAAAATGTCTAAAACAATTCCTGACACTTTGAATAAAAACTTGAAACAAAACCTCTAAAGGAAATAACACCCAGCCAAAAGACTAAAACAAATTCTTCGAATGAAATAACACTTGGTATTTTTAATAAGGCTTAATGAAAAATACTCCTTCTAAAGATTTTTTTTGAATACTGTACTTGGAAAATTTTTAAAGATGCAAACTTTAGAGTGAAATTTGACCAACATTTACTACAAATGGGTAGGAAATGATGGACTCAGAGTATACTTGAGGTCCTAATCCACCTACATGAGAGGGTTAGACACACCAACAGTCCACTCCAAGCTATTCATAGGTCATGATCCACTAATTAGGGGTTGGAAATGATGGATTTAAAATTGGAATGAGTTATTGAGACACCCACACATGATTATTGAAGAAGACATCATATTAGTCCAATCTATTCACCAATTGATCACTATATACATGCACACACACATGTTGTCACCATGTTTATGCATTGGTTCATGTACAGAGTGAGGTGTATTTATTCCTTTGCTCTCTCTTATCCCTTTACTTAGTTTTAATTTTTTCCTCAGTTTTGTCTTTGCTTTTGATATCTCTTAAGTAAGGACTGATCTATGCACATTTCACTTATAAGACACACATTGGAACATGATTCACATACTTAGATTCATACTCAAAATCTTCACCTCTTAGGTAAGTCTAAGGAAACTTATTTTTACTTTGTCCTAGTAATTTCTGTTTGGTACATTTATATAATAAAGGGTGGGGGGAAATCTAATCACTTATAAGTGACACTTGAGTGCTAAGAGTGCTGCTTGAGACTACTTATCCCTATCTTAGCCCTATACCTATCATAGGGCCTATTTTCACACTTATCTAGCCTTTATGTGGGCCATAGGCATCCATAGTCATATACCTAAAGTAGTCTTAGACCCTTATTCTTATATCTTATCCCTTCAAGTCTTGGGTTCTTCCACCAGACACTAGTGCCATAATAGGGAAATCAACACGACATGGTGTTAGTGTCTCAATATTGGTGCTATTGTCCTTTCCCTCTTATTTCCACAAATGGATATCTTTTCAAATATAATATTAGACCTCCTATGGTTAGATTAGACCTATTTTAACACTCTCACAAGTACCAAAATTGTATATATACATGAATTTTATCTAACAACTATATGGATATTAGATGCAAATTACATATGCAAAATTAGAATAAGTTGTTCACAATTAAGGTTATCAATCCATATTTTATCCTACTTATACATACTACCATATAAAACATTCCTAAGCTTATATTACTTAGATTTAAAGTCTCAAACACATTCAAAGAACTCAAGTGAACCCTCATACTATATTCACTTATAGTTTCACCAAAACCTAAGTGGGGTGAACTAAATTGGGCTTGATCCCTCTTTAAAGTATTAGTATATAGGGAACTCTCATCATAATGGGGTGTTGAGGATGCCCATTCTACCCAACTAAAAAACAAACATTTTTTATTGTATCAACTTGATGCTATAGAAACATGAAAGATTAGGGATTGATCATAAAATTAGTCAGAATAGGCCATCTATAGGGTTTCAAAACTCATGCATGTAGGAACAAGACTTATATATCTAGACACAAGTACACCCATAAGATTAGAAAAATCCTACATAAAGGAAAAAACCACCACATGCAATACTATCCAATTAGGGTGATACTATCCTATTTTCAACACTCAGACCAGCCTTAATTTTTAGCCTCCAAATAATCCATCTCAATAATTTTCTAGCTAAGTTATTATTTACTTTAATTTTTTTGATTTTTATAAAGGTCAAATTAGTTAATTACATAAAAAGTAAGTGGATATATATATATTTCATATTTATACCTTGATTTACCATACTCAGTTCTTTAACAACATAAAATTTACATTCACTAAGTCATAAAAGGTTAAAACAATAACAAATATTAAATGTTTACTAACTTTTGGGTTTATGGAATTAACTTCCTATAGTTAACTATAAACACATTAAAGCAACTATAATTCCTTTCAAATTATAAATTAATTAATCCTATTAAAAAATTAGGCACTATGGATGTGTCCCCTTGGGATTAATTATCCTTGTCTTTATTAGTTTCCTCACTTGAACTTGAACCTGACTTTATGAATTTTTGTCAATTTAACAAAATATTATCTTTATTATTCTCTAAATAATGTCCTTCCATGTAAATTCTTCTTAAAAATACCTTCTATATGATCTAGTTTATTCTTTACAAACCCATCATATTCTCTTTCTTTCATTTTATCTGAATCACTTTCCTCATCTCACACATTCCATTTAATTTATTTAGTAACCTCAATTTCACTAGTTACTCTTACTCCCCCTTATTCAAAGTATCAACTTTCCCTTGGAGGTATATCTCCTTTTGTATTCTTCTCACTCTTTAATCTACTTTTACTTGTTTTTACATCAAGATCATTCTATTTATTTAATTACTTTTGTTATCACAACTCTCTCCAATCCCATGATTATCTTATCTTTCTGCTTGTCTGTGTTCTCCATATTATAGGTTTAGATCCAAGTTTCTTCTCTTAAATACTCTTCATTCACTCCATTCAATCCACATCCATATAATTAAGTAGATGAATAATCCATCTCAACTAGGTTTATCTCCATGGCATTCTCCACAACCAACATCTTCAAATGTATTGGTAGTCATTGCTGAAACTTGCCTTTGATACCTCTTACAAATAAATACCATTCAAGTTCAAATATAGTGTACCCTTGAAAAAAAAAATCAATTATATACCTATAAATAGTGTTATTTGGCAAATGGTCCATCACATGCATCTATTCAATGTCTAATCTTCACAATATTTCTACCTTCTCTTTAGTCTAAATAAAATTATCTATCTCCCTTGGTCTAAAGCAATAATATTCCAGTATTGAAAACCAAGAAGATAATAGTTCAAATAATTTTCACAAAAAAAATTCATAAATTTCACCATGAATATGCTCAGTTATAATTTCCTTCATCATGCTTCCAATTCATCTAGGCTTTTCTTCTATAAATTTTGGAATTCCTTGATCCAACCATCATTATAAATTTCTTTCACATGGTATCCATTTCAACATGTTTTAGGATCCACACTCCAAAAAACCACAGCTTTGTTAAATATATAAATTTATATCCAATAGTAAATATATTATTATAATAAAATTAGATTTGCGTGCTAAAACAATTGTAAAATCAAATAAATGAAGACAAGAAAAACACAATACAAAATAAAATAGGATATACAGCACAAATAAAATATCCATTATTAAAATCTTCTTCAATTTAGTCCCATGGTTGAGATACCATGGACTACATATTATTGATCAAATAATATTGTTCCTTATTGCTTTGATTCCTTCTCGCTTTATCCCATAATAAATATATTTTGATTCCCCTTTTGATTATTTTCCTTCTACATGACTCTCCAATTTATTTTATCTATATATATATTTTTTCTCATTTATTTACAAATTACATAATGTAAAATAATAAACTCAACCTACCTGTGTCTATGATAACTTGTTAATGGTCATGTAAAGATCTTTAATTCTCTTCATCCCCTTATAATTAGTTTTTTTTTTCCAATTTTGTATTGTGTCTTTTCATTTTTCATTTTTAGTTTTATTTATGTGTGTGTACATGCATGCATGTTAATGTTTTAATAAATATTTCATGATTTAAAAGTTTTTCCCTTCCCTATAATTATCTCTAATGCACACAAGGTATTTTTTGGGTTATGTTATTTGCTATAAAACACTAGGTTTTATATAAATTAAGTATTTTTAGGTGAGTTATGATGGAGCCCATAATGTCTCATTACATTTTGGTATCCCTATGTTGGATAAAATGAAAAGGTTTTAGGTGTTGAAAGATGTTTTGGATGATATCATAAGGTTTATTGTGACTTTCATATTATTTTATGGTTCAATTGGTGTGGTCTCTTATGCCCCTACATTATTATCCACCTTTTCAGTTATCTAAGATTAGTTTTATTCCCCCTTTTGGCTCAAGTTTTTGTAAAATTTAATTCTAAGTCTAATTCATGTGTGACCCTAGTCCATTTAGGTTGTGACTTGATAAAAAATTAAATGAGCTACATAATAAGTCTATGTAGATATCCAAATTTGGTACAAGTTGTGTTTGTATTTTTTTAATTTTTATGTACATATATATATATCCTAAATTGTGAATAAGGAACTTATTAGCACATTTCATCTTGGTATTTTTTCATCATCTTGACTTTATTTTACTATGTAATAGTCTATATTATTTCTTATAGCTTTAATTACTATGTCACATGGATCCATGACTCTATTTTAATTAAATTGAATTATCCTGGGCTTTTAGATGAATTCATAATTTATGGACACTAATGTAATATGTAGTCATCCAAAAATTATGAAAATGTCCTAAATGTTCTTAAAATTATTTTGGGCATGTTTCCTTTTGGACCATTGGTTTTACATGTTTAATTACTCTTGGGTCAACTTTTGATTGCCACTAGTTTTTCAAATTTAAAATTTATAATATATATATATATATATATATATATATATTTAATTTAATATTTATATATTTAAATTAAATATATATATATATATATATATATATATATATATATATCATCAAAGGAATTTAAGGAAAATAATTAATTATTAAAAAATTTGCACACAAAGTGTACATTGGTATTAGTTTATTATTCATTGAAAATATTAAGTTTTTAAGGTTAATTTATATTATGCATGCTTATATTTATGGAGAGCATAAGAAAAATGAGATGTAGACTTGCATCAAAATGACTTGGAAAACACACACATTAAAAGGATAACTACATGTGGTTTGAAACCTCTTCAAAGTATTATCAATGTAGGCAATGATTAGCTGGTAGATGAGGATTGATAGAGGTTAGTCCAACCTAAAATACTAACCCTTTTATAGGTTTTTTAATAAAAAATGTAAGATCTAGGGTTTGGATGAAGGAAAAAAACACATGTTTATTTGTATAGGTCTAAAGGTTACTAAACACATAAAATACATTTACAAATGAATGAGCATAGTCTTAAGCCAAAAGAATTAGTCTACTTCCCTAGACAA